>JAJJWX010003036.1:0-246364 GCA_023529315.1 Papaver bracteatum
GTCATTTATCACTTCGAAATGCAGCCCTATAAGGTTTGTAAATGTAGTTGCATGATTTACCACACTACACCCTTGTTAAGATTTTATTATAATCAACTCATAATTGAAGATGAAAAACGACACTTTATTATTTTGATTTCAGAAATGTTTATAGAAATGAAAGAATTCAAGATTACAACTATTCTCCTGTAATTTCTCTCTCCTCAAGACTTTCTTAACTCTCAAAAATACATCATCCTTTTCTGGAGACATTGAGTCTATATTTATAGGGTAGTTACATAGTGGATGACAACTAAGTTTTTCTCTTATTTCGGGTTGATTTTGCGATTGTACCGCGATAGTTACAATGTTAAATCTCGCAAGTTTTGTAACCATCGCAGAACAAACATGCTTTTCTCAAGTTTTCTTCAGTCGTCAGGTATTATGTCACTCTTTTGAAGGCTTTTGTGACACTCGTGAAGTGTTGTATAAAATATTGCGGTGATGCTCGCTGAGAAGTGTTGTTAATCTCGCAGAAAATAGATGTAGCGATATTCTGGTCCTACATCTTGCCTCTTCTCATGTCTTTTCTGCGAAGAAGAGAATATCATGAGAATTTTAAAATGCTGCAACTATTTATCTTTCCAGATTTCTCTGTTCTCACACGTTTTTCTACCCTTCGCCAACTGTTTTCACATATTCTCTCTTCTAATGAATTTATGACACGTCCTCTCTAACCGATGCGATCTGACCGTTCATGTCTTTTCTTAGCATTTATTGCGTTCATCTTCTCGAGAAACCTCTTCTTCAATAAATACTACTTTCATTTTTTTCTTTTTCTCTTTTTACTTTCTTATTCTTTCTCTGCGTAACTTCTCTGCAAGTTTACTGTTCTTCCGTAAATTGCGCGTCTGTCATCGCTGTGATTTCTTTCTTATTTTTCAACCTTTTCTTTCATTCCCATACTCAAAAATGGTTGTTGTTGGTGCTAAAAACTTGACTGCTTTTAATGAGATGCGAGAAAAGCTCAAAAGTAAAGGTTTTACCTTGTCTACAATTCCAGGTCAAAGCCCTAAATCTGAACTTTCTCTCAAACTATTTTCTGATCATCAATGCTCTCGCTAGAAAATCACAGTATCGCTAGGTCAACTTGAATCTGGTCTTCCCCTTCCTCTCTATGACCTAGAACTCCCATTATTCTATCAAATAATATCTGACGAGAGGTTCTTGCGAGCGATATATCAATTAGGTGGAGATTGTATCAGATTTCTGCTTGAATATGCTTCTCGCGGTGCTGATAAAGGATCTCGCTATCCTGAAGCTCCGAAGAATCCTCAATTTAAGGATGTTCCCATTGTCTCTGCAGATTATACTGTGGAGAATTTCTTCAAAATTACAAGATAGTTCCTATGAAGAGGGATAGTACTTGCTGGGGTGTCCGCTTGAAGAAAGAAAAGACCGTTGATGATGAGGCTCTTATGTTAGACATTGATTGGCATACACCTACCAATCAAGGCCCTCGCCACTCCATCGATGATAAGTGGTTTATCTTTCCGTTATGTCTTGAAGGTCCTTATATATCTGGTTCTCTCCCATTACCTGCGAATCTCTCAGAGTATGAGACATGGGTCTTCAAATGGCCTGGAAGATTTAAAGAAGTATATCCTCTCAACTTTTTGCATTATTATTATTCACTATCTTCTTCATGTTTTTATATTCTCGCTAATTATTTTAATCTTTCTCAGATTGATAGAATGAAGTTCAGCTACCAAACTTTAAGGAAACCTAGCACTTTCTTAGCTCTTAAATCTTTCATGGATGAAGTAAGAAATATTTCCTCATAAATTTTAACAATATATTGTTGCCCCTATTTCTTATCTTCATTTGTGCTCGCAGGAAATCGAAGAACTAGAACCAATAAAACCCGTGAGAACTAAGGAGAAACCTTCAAAGGATAAATCTACTGTTCCCCCAAAAGGGAAGTCTTCTGCCCCTCGCGGTGAAGAATCTGGTGATCAGGATAAATCTACTGTTCCTCCCAAAGGGAAGCCTTCTGCCCCTCGTGGTGAAGAATTTGGCGATCCTCCTTTGAAAAAAAGGAAAACCCGACCTTCTTCTTATTCAACTCCTCAACCCGTTCCAGAAAATCCAAGTGTTGATTTGGATAAGGATAATAATGACGAGGATTTCAATGATAACGGTTTTCCTTCTATAAAGAATTCTTCTGATTCCGATTCTTCAATGGCTCATTTATCCAAAACTTTTGGCAAGAATATGTTTGGTATCCCAAATGAGTATGGAGATGAAGCTATTAATGATATATCCCAGTCCCTCGCCAATATCTGCGATGCTCCCATACTAGTTGACAGCGATACCCTTCGCGGGGTTTCAAGATCGCTGACTCCGAGTCTTTTAAACTCACTTGGCAGCCTGGTATGTTTTTACTTGTTTATCCTTTTTGTGTATCTATTGATATTTTTGTCAGACATTGATTTATATAGTTCTATCGCAGGTTGGAAGAGCCTCTTTTGCTGTTGCTTCTGATTTAGACAACAGGCATATTACTTATGAAAAGAAAGCTGCTAATCTTCGTCAAGATAAGGAAAAACTAGAAGATGAAGTTATTGAACTTCGCAGAAAAAATAAGCAACTGGAGACTGAAGCTTCAGTTGACAAGCAAAAAATATCTGATCTTGATAAAGCCAATTAACAACTCTATGGTATGATTTATTTCTTTTCTCTTTTAATTCTTCTCACCCTATCACATCTTATTCAAGCAACCATTTTTGCAGATATTTATAGTCTTACTGATGAGGCTACACCCTTTCAATCTTTTCCTCACCCTATAGATGATAATACCCTTCTTGCTTGCCTTAATAATTCTTTAAGTAATTTCTCAGATGATAAGATTGAATCCCTCTCCATAGATGAACTTAAATCCAAATTTAATCTCTTAAAAATTGAACACAGATTCAATTTAGGTTTGACCAACAAGTATAAGAGCTTTTATCTTGATTCGAAGAAAGAAGTAGATAGATTAAGAAAAAGGAATAGTGATCTTATTGATGAGAAAGATCTTGCCGTTAAAAATGTCTCCAAGACCATAGAAAACTTCCATAAAACTCTTCTTAATGTTCAAATGGAAAGAGATAAGCTTATCCGCGAGAATGAATATATTCTTGCGAGGGAAACTCAAGTTCGATCTCGTCTCCTTATTAATAGCGATGATGAGTTTGCTTGGGCTGCGAAGATTCTTAATAACGCCAGAACTAATTTAGGTGTAGATGTTAGTCTTCATGCTGATCAAGCGGCTTTAATTAAAGACATGATTTATGAAAGAGAGGGTTATCACTCTTATGATTTCCCTGAATTATTTCCTACTTAAATCATCCTTATTTGTATTAACTTTGTTATCATTTGCTCGCAGCATCCGAAAAGAACTATTGTAAGAGATTTGATGAGTTAGAAGAAGAGAAAAACCAACTCGCTGGAAATCTATCTTCTCGTAATGAAAAGTATTCTAGATTGAAGGATAAATTGAAAATCTCATCTTCAAATTTTAGTAATGCCCTTCTCCGTGTTCATAATGACGTTGTTAAGCTAGTCTGCGATGATCATGGTATTCTTCATTCTATATACCCTGATCTTGCAAAGGAAATTACAGCTAATTCCCCAAATTTAGTTATCTCTAATAGCGAAGCTGAGGAGTCTAGCGAAGATGAAGAATTATCCGGCGAGGAAGAGAAGTCTGGTAATGAAGAAGAATCTGAAAAAGAAAAGAGCTTTGATGAGGGTGGTGATGGGTCTACTTAGTCTTGTTTCTTCTCTTTTTCTTTGTTATAAATTTTGTGCATTTATTTTTTGCTTCTCGTAACATCGCTGCGAGCTTCTCCAACTTGATGTGTAAACTTCTTTTGCTTTTATCTGTATGAATTAGAAAACAATCCTTTTTCTGCAACATAATCAATCAATTATTATCCTTTAATTATTTGTATAAATGTATCATCTAAGCAATTTTATCATATGATGGATGAATAATAATTTCATCATTCTATGCATTCCCATACTTGCCTCTATTATTCATCTGCAATATGAAAAAATTGAGTAGAGATTAGATATTAGTTGTGAATCAAATTAAATTTGCCTCAATATTGGCGATGTTATCGCTAGCAATAATTGCATAACTTTATGATTTCTGCGTAGAATCGCAAATCTCATAAATTCTGCGAGCATTATCGCAATAATCTTATGATCTTATTATGCCTTCCTAATTAAAGGTCTTATTTTTCCACATCTTTTATTTTTGCGACAAAATCGCAGGACGTCTTTACATTTGCATGTATTGACCCATTGATCTTGTCTTATCAATTTTTTCAACATCTTTGCGACAATATGATAAGTATAAACTCTCTTGCAAGAATTAAACCTTATGACATTTCCGTCTTGCGATGAAATCGCAGGACGTCTTTACACTTGTTAAATGTAAAAACCCATTGATCTCATCTTAACTTTTCTCTTTTGGCTTGTTGCCTTTGTATAACTTTCGTCACGCGACAATATGACAGGCCTAAATGTTATTGCGATCATAAATCCCCATGACATTGCCGTCTTTAGACACTTATCATCTCCCTAATGGAGGGTGCCGCCCATATCTTCCCCCTGGTTGCCCCTTCAAGGAGGGCACATCGGCCATACAAGACTAGCTCCTCCCATACAGATTTACCAACAACCAGCTGTTTTCGCAGCCTCTTGTCCTTTATGCCTATATGGCTTATAGTTACAAGACTGCACCCTAAGTGGGGTTTTCTTCGGGCCGAGTGCATCATAGCCAAGACTTGCCAAGGATGGAAAGGGTAGTTTCGTATGCCCCGGGCACCCTTGACTCAACCGTGTACCTCGGCGCCTTGGTCATACTCTGCACTCCTTAGAAGAGGTTCTTAGTCGTCCAATCAGGGTATAACCTTATATAATTGGAAATCCAAGATCCCTCTCCTGGATAGGTTTTCTTTAACCCCAACATCTGCATAACTCAGGTTCCAGCAGCGGTATAACCTTATCACTGAGTCAAGTCAAGAGATACCCCCTTATATGACGCACTATTAGGTCTTACATTTGCCTCTTGCGAAATTGTATTCGCGAACTAAGGTGCACGCCATAAAGGTTCGTCCCATTCTATTAATATCTGCGAAATGTTATTCGCGTTTCTCACGAGCATTGTAACTCTGATAAAATTTCATTTCTTTGATTTTCTTGTAAAATTTTGCAATTCTTTCAAATAGAGTACTTTTTCAATTTCATTTTCTTTAAACAAATTTTGTGTAAGCTTCTTTAAATTTCATCATTTTACCTTTCTACTTACTATCTTCTGGTTCTGCTTTTCTGTAACGTTTTGCTATTTTTTCTTTATCTGCGAGCTGCTCGCCATTATCTTCCTCTCGCTGCTCTATTGAATCAATCATCAATCTTTCACATCTCTGTCGTTGCTTGATGTTGTACTTCCAATTTCTCTTCTTCTCAACTCTTTCCTCGCAATATTTTATACCAATCTCATAACATTTCTTGCTTTCTCCCCAATCTCCCTTAATAACTCCAACACCATTAGGATGAGGAAATTTAACATACTGGTGGAAAGTAGATGCTACATCGACCAATCAGGGCATTGTATGGTGATTCAATGTCAACAACACAGAACAAGATCTTGGAAGTTATCCCTTTCAATGGAATCCGCATTTCAATTTCCCCTTTGGGTTTATTGGCAGTACCATTAAAACCATAGATTTTATATGTTGATGGAATTAGATATTCGTCTCTTCCACCCATGGTCTTATAGGTATGATAAAATAGTATGTCAACTGAGCTTCCTGTGTCTATTAGAACTCTATTGATATCCCAAGAATCTTCATTTTCACCATCATTTTCTTCATCTTCTTCTTCTATTTTCTTTGGATTTATCTCTAATCTTACCACTAATGGATTATCATGCTGCTCGCCAGGTTCTGGTACTTCTTGTGCAGTGAAAGATATAATTTGGTTCTGCCATTCTTCTAACGGCGAGGCTCTCGCGATATTCATTATCTCTTCCATCTGTGTCTCTCGCGAAGACTCTGCTTAGAACATTATCATGGAAATCCTTTATTGTTCTGTGTGAATGTACAATGGAATTACAAAACAAATTCTTTGCGTTAGCCCCAACTTCTATTACGAATGATTCTGCTCCTTTTACAGTATTTACCCTGCGAATTTCTGGTGCTGGAGGCAATCGCTGAGATTGTGGTTGTCCTACTAAAAAGTGGTTTAGCTTTCCTTGGTCAATCATCCTTAAAATTATTCTCTTTACATTTCTGCAATCATTTACTGTGTGACCATGAAAGTGATAGTAAGGACAAAATTCTTGACTATGATTATTAGGATGTGGTTCTTTTCCCATATTCCATGGAGATGGTATATTTTCCATCAAAATGATAGCTTCCCAGATTTTTTCTATACTAGCATATAGAGGAGGCATCTTAATTTCTTCCCATATTATCCTCTGATTTCCTTGGCTTCTGAAATTGTTTTGCCTCTGTCCACCATAAGTTTCTTGCGGCTGATCAAGCCTTTGAATCTTACTATTCCCACCGCGATTGTAATAATTCTTCTCCCTTTCATATTCTTCTTGATCTCGACTGCCCATAGCTACCAACTTCTGCTAGTTATCAGTCTCCACTTTATCTTGTTGTGTTTGCGAGCTGCTCGCCACATTGTTAATCATTTTAGGAAGTAAACTCCCATTTGCTGCTACTGAACTGGTATTCGCGATTGGATATGATTCCATCTCATTTTGTTTCTCCTCCAAAGAAATGTACTCTTCTTGTAGTTCTCATAGTTCAGTCATAGTGATTGTATTCTTGACTCTGAAAATTTGTATGTACAGCAGATTGGTCGCGAACATTGCATTGATATAAGACAAGATAAGATATCTCTCATCTACTATTCCTGCCATCTCACTGCACATTGTCTTCCATCTTATGGTTAAATGTTTCAAACTCTCGCCAACCCTCTGTTTTAATCCAAACACATCTTCAATACCTGGCCGCGATGAATTGTTGCTTATATATGCTCCCAGAAATGTAGCTTGTAAATGATCAATAGAAGTTATAGTATTTTTTGGCAATCCCTCAAACCATTTTAGCGCCTCGCCAGTTAAGCTAGATGCAAAATATTTACACAATACAACATCATGATTCTCCCATTGCAGCATACACCTAACATAAGCCTTAACATGTTGTACATCACAGGTAGTTCCATCAAAAATGCTGGTTAAGGGTGGTAAGTTTCACTTTGGAGGTATTCCTCTTAACTGTACTTCTTGAGCGAATGGAGTTCTCGCATCTTCTTCAATAGATTCATCAATTTGCCTTCTACCTCCTTATCTTCTGTTATTTATTATTCCCCTTATCTCTGCTAATTCTCTTAAAATTCGGTCTTTTTAATGCAGCTTCCCTTCTCATGCGTTCATGTACCTCTTGTCTTGCGAGATTTTGTGTGTCTTCATCTAATCCCACATTCCTTCTTATGCGATCTTCTGCTTCACCTTCTTCTTACAATCGCAACTGTACTTCTCTGCGAATTTCTTCATTTCTCATCATTTCTCTTCGTTGTCTTTCTATTCTCCTTTGTATTCTATCATACTCTTCCTGGATATTGTTATTATAACGATTTTGTGTACGTCTCCTTTCTTGATTTTCATGATTATTCTGTCGTACTGCCTCTTGGAATTCTTGTTCTTCTACCTCTGCCCTTAATCTTTCTCTCTCGCGAGCTAGTCGTGCTTGTTCAGCATAATGTCTCTCAATTTCTTCTTCAATAATTCTTCGATTTCTTTGGATCTCTCGCCCATGTAATATCCTCCTACCCTCTTCTGGATTATCTTCATCATTTTGGTTGTCTCTTCCCTCTTGATTTCTGTTGTTAAATCTATTATCCAAATTTTCGCCACGCGGATCATGGCGATCTTCTATTACCTCTTCTTCTCCATGACGTTGTTCTTCATTTGGATTTTGCATTTCCTCCTGGATATTTCCTCTAGCATTTCTTATTGGAGAATTTTGCCTTAATTCTTCTCTTAATGATCTTGAATTCGATCTAGCAGTACTTCTTGATCTTCTATTTTGCAACCTCAAATTCTCCATTCTTAACTCGTGATTTTGTCTTGTTAAATTTGCACGTTCTTCCGCCTCTAACCTTCTTTCCTCTTGTATTCTTTGTCTTGGATCATCTGCTGTTTTATTTTCACCTTCTTCATGAATTAATCCTTCAATCACTCCTTGATTTCTTTCTTCTCTTCTTCCGTCTCCTAATTTTTGATCTTCTACACCTTCTCTCGAATCCGATCTCCAAGTATGCACACTCACTCTATCATAATCCATATTTCTATTTTGTTTTGGTGTTTGTTGATTAGGTTGTGGAATTTGATCTTCTCCTTCAATCCTTGTTCTATTTCTTCTTGTTCTTATCCTTAAAGATTCTCCTAATTCATTTGTTTCTTCTCATGCAAGTCTTTTACTCCTCCTTACAGTTGTTGGTGGTTCTGACGTATTTCTCCTTCTTCTAACCATTTATTCAACTCTAACCATTTCTTCAAATCTTCAAATTGTAATTAGAGATTTTTTAGCTTGATTCTCCTTATTTCGGGCGCCAAAATGTAGTTGCAGGATTTCCCACACTACACCCTTGTTAAGATTTTGTTATAATCAACTCATAATTGAAGATGAAAAACGACACTTTATTATTTTGATTTCAAAAATGTTTACAGAAATGAAAGAATTCAAGATTACAACTATTCTCTTGTAATTTCTCTCTCCCCAAGACTTTCTTAACTCTCAAAAATACATCATCCTTTTCTGGACACATTGAGTCTATATTTATAGGGTAGTTACATAGTGGATGACAGCTAAGTTTTCCTCTTATTTTGGGTTGATTTTGCGATTGTACCGCGATAGTTACAATGTTAAATCTCGCAAGTTTTGTAACCATCGCAGAACAAACATGCTTTTCTCAAGTTTTATTCAGTCGTCAGGTATTACGTCACTCTTTTGAAGGCTTTTGTGATACTCGTGAAGTGTTGTATAAAATCTTGCGGCGATGCTCGCTGAGAAGTGTTGTTAATCTCGCAGAAAATAGATGTAGCGATATTCTGGTCCTACAGTAAACATTGCTGGGTTGTTGATCATGAAGATTCTACCTGTAAGAGACTTGCACAAGAATAAAAAGTTGAGGCTATGACTGAAACTGAATATGCTGCATGGAGTCAGATAGAGGAAGGAAAACATTTTTTGGATGCCTATATAACTAGTTCGGATGCCAATATAATGGAAGATGGGGTGGATTCATCCAGGGGTGCAACTAACGCCTCATCATCAAACATTTCAATATCTCCTTCTCTTAATGAAGAAAACTTAGATATTGAGTTAGAGGATGCTAAGGTAAGGAAAAATAATCAAACTAGAGATGAAGTCACTCAGAACAATCTCGCTCAGAATAACTCCCCACTCTTTAATCCCAATTCCTCAAGCACCCATAATAACCCCATCTTTCAAAGTGCTGGTAACAGAGCTGAAGAATCGATCGATTATGGTGATCTTCCCGCTGAAAAAAGGATGGAATACCAACTTAATCCAATGAATGATAATCTCTCAATGGCATTTGATAGCGTAAAATCTGAACATAATGGAACAGCAGCACAAAATCACTATGGAAATGCTGCATCTTTTACTCTGGTTTTTTTTTATCATAACCCTAATTTCAATTTTATTTGTTATTTTCTTAATAGTTTTTGTTGTGGTTTGCAAATTAGTAAATTAGGTTTCCTAATTCACATCAACAGTAGTTATATTCATATTGTCTGTGTAGGGGTTAACACAATCTCTTTGTTCTGTGGCTTGCTGAATATTTGTTTTCCTGTCTTGATTGTTCTCCTTTGTGATTGTGTAATTAGTAGTAATTTGTACACTAGATTATCTGGTTTCAACACTTCTGCTATCCTAAATTGTTCTGGTTCAATACCCCCCTGTCTTGTGATTTAATCAATTTTTGCTTACTTGCTTTATTAGTGTCCATTTGCAATTATGTCATTAGCAGTTTGAGACGTATTTTGCCTTTTATCACCACCCTAATTTTCCCTGGTACTGAGGTTCAAAAGTGAATCCCTCAAGTGTTTAAGCTCCCTCATATCATGAGGATCTTGTTGTGGAACTGCCAGGGTTTCGGCAACCCAACAACTAGGTCTACTCTAGCTAATCACACTAAATCTCAAAATCCTGATGTTATCTTCCTTTGCGAAACAAAATTTTTTTAAAAAAAAATGAATCAATACTAGAGACGATTCAACTACCCTAATAATTGGGTTTGTCATTCATTGGGTCTTTCAGGTGGGATTGCACTTTTGTGGAAATCCGATTTTAACTTTCAAATTTTACAAAACACTGATAAAATGGTCAATGCTATGGTGTCTGCTGACCCAAGAAAATCTGAGTTCCTTGTAACCTTTCTTTATGGTTCTACGTACCATGATGAAAGATTAGATAAATGGAACTACATTAAGGAAATTGGGAAAAGAGTTAATACTCCATGGGTTATCATTGGGGATCTTAATATCACAATGCATAACCATGAAAGGTCCACATTTACCAATCCCACTATTACTGATTTTCCAGAAATACAATAAATAATAGATTTTTATGATCTTTCTGATCTTTGATTTGTAGGATCTAAGTACACTTGGTCTAATAGACAGTCAGGTAATGATTTAATAATGACCAGACTTGATACTTGATAGAGCCTTAGTAAATGGCATATGGTTACAATTTTATGATAGCTCCAAGCTTATTCACATATATACTATTGGCTCACACCATTCGCCTATTATCTTATGTACTGAACCTAACAGTCATCAATGTAAAAGGCCCTATTGGTATTTCAAAGGGCTTTTTTCTAAAATGACCAACTTTTTGAAACATATTTAAGAAAGTGGTCGTTTTCTCAAATCTTTATATAAACTGACTGACATTAACCTTTTTCATCCCGTTTTTTCAGAAAAACGGGTAGCGGCAGTTAAGTGGACACATGTCAGTTATTGTAGTTAGTAATTGTCGTTTAAACCCTCAATGATTCACCAGGCCGAGTTAGTGTTATGAACCATCTTCCAGTTAAATTGATGACTCAGCGCTCATCTTCTTCGTTTCTTCCCTGTATTTTACCATGAACCAATCAATATTAGCAAACTTTTTTCATGAAACTGATCTGTCACATATTTATTTTTCATGCGATCAATCGATACAAACTAGTTAGAACAATGACAATATATCACCCTAATTGATGTAAACTAATCAAAAATGTGTTTCATAAACTTCAAAAAAAGCCACTGCATCTAGAAATTTAATCGGCAACTGATAAAATTGAACAACAATACCGATAATATTCCAAAAATAAATTGCAAAAAGAAATCAAACAAAAAATTAAGTTGCCAGAACATTGAATTGAAATCAACCTGTTCTTCCATGAATTGAAATCAACCAAACTGAACCATGTTGAACCCAAATCATTGATTAAACTTTAGGATATAGAACATAGAAGAAGAAAAACCCAAATCGAAATCAACTATTCATCTTTTTCTTCTTTGTAAAACTTTAGCATGTTTTTCCCCAAATTGAAATCAATAATATCTCCATTAATGCACTGCAAAAAAAATCTCAAACCCTAGATTTTTTTTGTCTTCTTAAATCAGTCATCTAATTCATACCCAGTGACTCATACTTCATATGACAAATAAACAATAACTTTTTACGATTAGGGTTATATATAATGGAGATTTCAAGCTTTCAAATGATTCCAATTTAAACCACGATTGATACTAAAAAATCCATACTTCAACCCTTATTTGATCTCTAACCCAATATCATCATATCCATAGACACCCAAATCTCTAACCCTAGTTTCGACTACTGATAGAGGGAGACAGGAACAAGAAGAAGAGGAGACGGAAACAAGAAGAAGAAAAAAGGAAACGAAATGGTTGAATCGTATGGGAATTATGGTAAGGATACATTGGTAATTTTAAACGTAAAAATTGAATTTGTCAACTTGCTAGACCATTTTGGTGGGACCGGGTGAAATATTAAACGGAAAGGCCAGTTTATATAAGACCTGAAAAAACTGGCCGGTTTATTAATTAGGGTTAAGGAAGCTGGTCACTTTCTTAATTAGCCCCATTTCAAATGTTGGTTCAGAGACCCGACTTGTTACGAGGTAATAAAACAATCTTATAGAACCAATTTCAGAGGCTCACATGCTTATTGTTTTACAAATATATTAAGGTATGTAAATATGCTCTTAGAGAATGGAATTTGACCCATTTTGGGAATATTGATCAAAAAGTTAAGGATTTGAGAAATCAACTTCAAGTTTTGAGCAGTCAATCTTCTACTGCTCAAAATATTGTGTCTATCAGACAAGTTGAAAAAGACCTTGAACATTGGCAAAAGTTTCAAGAAGATTTTTATGCTCAGAAAAGTAGGGAAGAGTATATTAAGTGCTTTGACAGAAATACCAATTTGTATCACACTTCGATAAATAGAAGGAAGAACTATAATCATATCTCTTAACTCAAACTTAACAATGGTCAATGGACAAAATATATGGCTCAACATGAATACTTTCTAGTGTCTCATTTTAGCTCAATTAGTTCCACATCCAACCTATTTCAAGAGAGTACTTTCCTTAACTGTATAAACTCTTGCATTACTGGTGAGGACAATGACAAACTTTTGAGTCATGTGACCCTTCAAGAAGTCAAAGATACTATAAAGAAAATGAACTCCTGGTCTGGCCCAGGTCCGGATGGATTTCCTCCCGGTTTTTATAAACAAAATATGGAGTTGCTTGAGATAGATGTCTGGTATATGATTATAGCTTTCTTTGATTCAAAACATATTCTTAAAGAAATGAACCACACTTTCTTTACCTTTATCCCAAAAATTAATAATCCTTCTTCACAAGTTGCATGTGTAATACTAGTTACAAAATAATTTCTAAAATAATAGTCAACGGGATGAAACCATTGTTAGGAAAACTCATATCCCCTTACTAGGATGCTTATGTGCCTGGTAGGAACATCCATGATAATGTAGTTATTTCCCATGTGCTAGTTCACTCCATGAAGAAGATACCTAAAAATAATAAGTATGGTATCATGGGTCTTAAACTTGATATGTCTAAGGCCTTCGATAAAATATAGTGGCCATTTCTTATTAATTTATTGAAAAAATTTGGTTTCTCAGACCATTGGTGTGAACTGATCTTACAATGCATTAGTGCCACTTCTATTTCTATTTTTTTGAATGGCTCTCCATGCAAGACCTACAAACCAACCAGGGGTTTGAGACAAGGGGATCCACTCTCCCCTTATCTTTTCATCATTTGCATGGAAGCACTTTCTAGATATCTTATCCCAGATGAAAGTAATTCACTGATCCATGACTTTAAAGTAACAAAAGATGCCCCTTCAGTTTTGCATCTTTTATTTGCTGACAATTTCCTAGTTTTTACCAAGGCAAGCCACCAGGAACCCAATAATCTGATGTCTCTCATTAAATATTTTGGCTACATTTCAGGTCAAGTTATCAATTTTCAAAAATCAGGTTGCTTTTTTAGTAAGAATGTTCATCCTGATGTTTGTGTTTCTTTGATTAGATCTCTTAATGTTAGAAAGATAGGCCTAGATGATAAATATTTAGGTATCCATTCATTCATTGGTAGATCTAAAAATTAAGCCTTTTCACATCTTGTTAATAACTTCGATAAGAAGGTACCCAATTGGAAGGGTAAGAACTTAACATAGGCTGGTAGATCTGTCATGGTCCAAAATGTGTTGAGATCGTCTCCCATTTACCATATGAATACTTTCCTCTAACCAGATAATCTCATTCACAAAATAGATCAGAAACAACGAGACTTTTGGTGGGGGAAGAGTAACCCAGGTGGTATTTATCCCAAAAATTGGAAAAATATCTGCACCCATAAATCCCAAGGAAGTCTAGGTTTTAAAATTCTAAAATATTTCAATACTTCTTTACTTGCTAAGGCTTCCTGGCGCATGATTCATTCGCATGATGCCCTATGGGTTCCTATCCTGAAATTCAAACATTTTATTGTCACCCACTTCATTATGTTAAATCAAAGAATTGTTCTTGGGTTTGGACTAGTATATGCTCTGGTCTAGAAATAATAAAAAAAACATTATATGTGGGAAGTTCGAAATGGATCCAACATTCTTGCTTTTAGGGATAACTGGATTTTCAACAGTCTGACCCTCTATGTGTTACTAACCTAACCCTGATTATACGGTTAGTGATTTCATAAACCCCTCTACCATTTCTTAGAATCAGTAAATGATTGAATCTTTCTCCACCCCTGAAAATTCTAGTAAGATACTAAACACTAGAATTCCAATCTCTGGTTCATATAGGTTGATTTTGCCTCATACTAAGACTGGTACGTTTTCAGTTAAGTCCTATTATAGAGTTATCTCTAGTACATCTGGTACCAATAATCATACTCCAGTCTCTGATGTTACCTATAAATCCATTTGGAGCTTGCCGTTTATGCCAAAAGTTCAATTATTTTTGTGGAAATTTTATGACAATATATTACCTTCTAAGGTTCGAATAGGTAGTCATAATCCTAATCATAATCTCATTTGCAACATGTGTGATAACCATGAATTTGAATCTGCTGAGTATATTGTTTTACATTGCAATTTCTCTACTTCTGTGCGGAATTTGGTGTCATGGGACAGCCATGTCTTGCAGTTTGCTAATTCGTCTTTCTCCATTAAGGATTGAGTGAAAGGTCTTCTTGATAGTAATCTCTCTACGGACCTGAAATGTGCTATCAGTACTACAACTTGGAGTATTTGGAGAGACAGATGCATGTATGTGTTTCAAAACATGAGATTAAATAAGGAAACCATAGCTAGGAAGTCAATTAAGCTAGTCAATGAGACACAGATAAATGCTTTTGCACCTTCTAATAATGCTTTCATAAACGATGTTATCTCTAATTCCATAAGACAACCAATCACAGATTCATTGCCCTCTGAATGTGTCTTAACTTTCTGTGATGCTGCTTATGACATGAATACTAACATTGCTGGGCTTGGAATTATGACATATAATTTGGCAAGTCAATACAGTGGGTTAAAAGTTCGACCAGCAGTAACTAGGGACGTGGAGGAAGAATAAAGCCTTGCAGTTTGGGAGGCAATCAAATGGGCCAATAATAGAAACTTAGAGAAGATTTGCATTCTAAGTGATGCTAGTAATTTTATTTCTTATTTACAAAATAAAAGATACCAAACTAGTTGGTACAGTAGCTCAATTCTAGATGACTGTATTTCATTATTAAGTACATTTCAATTTGTTGAATTCTAAAATATCGCCAGAAACTTTAATGGGTCTGCTGACACTGCTGAAAAAGCGGGGGTCTAACAAACTCACCCTATATTTCGATCAGCAATCTGTATGGACTAACTCTAATATACTTTTAAGAAAATCAACTATACAGTCAGACTCAATCTTAATAAAAACAATATCAAGGAGTTAATATCTCTATCTCTCGATTTGATCTATACTCAAGCACATAGAAATCTGCTAGTCTTTATCAAATACAAGAGATATAAACTTGGATGGTATCAAAAACCAATATCCAAGGATCAATCAATTTCCAATCAACAACCAAAGGTTGGATTTTACAATTGATCGATACAACGCACAACCTGTGATATTTGAATTATATAACAAAATATAATGCGGAATATAAATAACACAAACCATAAATTTTGTTAATGAGGAAACAACAAATGTAAAAAAAAAACCCGGGACCTAGTCCAGATTGAACACCATACCGTATTAAGCCGCTACAAACACTAGCCTACTACAAACTAACATCGGTTTGGACTGTAGTTAAACCCTAATCAATATCACACTGATTCAAGGTATAGTTGCACTCCTTACGTGTCTGATCCCAGCAGGATACTACGCACTTGATTCCCTTAGCCGATCTCACCCACAACCAAGAGTTGTTACGACCCAAAGTCGAAGACTTGAATAAATAAATCTGTATCACACAGAAAATTATATGATAATAGATAAATATGTCTCCCACAGATAAACCTACGAGTTTTGTTCCGTATTTTGATAAAATCAAGGTGAACATGAACCATTCAATAACCCGGACTTATATTCCCGAAGAACAGCCTAGAATTATTGATCACTTCACAATAATCTAAATAGTATAGTAGCGAAACTAGATATTGCGGAATCAAAAACGATGAGATGAAGATGTTTGTGATTTCTTTTTATCTTGCCCTATCGGAGATATAATATCAAGCCAATTATTCAATTGAACTCCTACGATAGAAAATGGAAAGATCAGATCGCTCAACTACAAGAGAAGTAGTTTCATCTGGATTCACAATCCCAATGAAGTCTTTAAGTCGTTAATCGACAGGGTCTCGAGAAGAAACCTACGATTAAAGGAAAATCGACTCTAGAAAAACTAAATAGTATCACACATGAGGTGTGGGGATTAATTTTTCCAATTGCTAGATGTCTCCCTTATATAGTTTTCAAATCAGGGTTTGTAATCCAAGTTACCTTGGTAACAAAGCATTCAATATTCATTGTTAGATGAAAAACCTAATTTATCCAAGCTAATATCTTTCAACCGTTAGATCGAATCTTAGCTTGTCACACACACAAATGAAATGTATTTCATTTAGGTTTGAGTAACCATACCTAAACGTGTACACTTAGTTGGTTCACAAATGGTTGACCAATGGTTAGAGCACTTTCATATCAACTGCATTCATCTTCTCATAACTAGTTCAAATGACTGCTAAGAACTAGTTCAAGTATTGTTCAATTGCAAGGAAATCTTATATACTACACAAGACATAATCGAAGCAAAATATGTTTGATTCACTCGAATCAATTCATGAACAATATAGCCACGGTTTGCAAGGATTGCATTCCTTATTGTTTTATTGTTTAAGTTCATGAACAACCGATTTGAGAAATAACCAGCCTGGGTACGCGTACGGGTCTGCGTACCTTAGCTTTACCGGAATTGGGTTTGATAACCCAGCAGAAATTTTCGGATGGAAAACTTCTGTGGGTATGCGTACCTAAGGTGACTTATTTGTAAGTTCGTAAACTCCAAACTCAACATAAATTTACGGACATGAACTTCCACCAATACCGCATGTACACATATACACGCACTAGGTTTCCGGTACATGGACTTATACACTAATGTGCGAACACACGATATATGCTTATATCTATAGGTGGTTATGTAATCTCAACTCTACATTTCAATCATTGAAACATTCTTTTATAATGTTAATAGTCATTAGATATAAATAATCGACTATCTTCATTAAGGGAATTTTCGAGATTGAAACGTCATCATGACTTTCGTCACGGGTAAAGATGAAACGTGGTTAAAGCGAAAGCTTACCAACACATATTTCGAGAAAAAGATAGGCGAGTAAACTCGGCTCGAAATTGAAAATGTGTATGTATGAAAACTATCATACTTATACGATTGTTGTCTCAAGAGTAGGAGATAGATAGACATTTGAGTATTATATAAGTTCAAGTCTCCACATACCTTTTTGGCCTGATAAAGTTCCACCGGTTCCTTGAGTAGTTCTTCGTCTTCGCAAGATAATCTCCATGGAGTCTTGAGCTCAACTATACTTCGCTATTCTAGACCGAGACTTAGTCATAAGTAAACTAGAAATCAAGACGTGTAGTTTTTATCACTAATATTGACAAATATGCTTGAGATATCAACATATGCGAGTTCAACCGAGCAATGCTCTAACAACTGCAGCCAAATATTATAAGAGGAATAGAGTGATGGGTGAATGGTTGAGTAGTCAACCTCACTTTATCACTCAATCTATTGTACTATGAATTTATTCAATGAAAGTTATTTTCTAGCAAAAAAAAAAAGATGTGGATGCTCGGCAAAGTCGGAAGCTGCAATCAGGGAGAGCCCCATTGAAAGGAGGGTGTGAAATTGCAGTCCCTCAAATTTGATCTCCCACACCCAATTTGAGCTAATTCATCTTAATTTAATTCATTCTTTTAGCTAATTTGAGCTCCCAAAAAGAATAACCCTTTCTCCGCATTTGTCTCTCCAAACTCTCCCGATAACAGAGATAGAAAAACCCTAGCTTTGCCGATTGACTCAAATTTTCTCCCATGGGAGTATATCTGATACGATCTTCACCATTAAATCTATATTATTTTCTCTGCTAGCCGATCTGTTTATTGTTTTTGCTTAATTAGGTATCTAGACATAGGATTTTCATTTCCCCCATTTCTTTACCGATTTCAATTCTAGGGTTAGGTTTACTTTTACATTTCTTTTGATTGTAGTAATAGTTAAGGTTTCTAATTCTGTTTCTAGATTTGGACATTGTATTTTTCATCTAGTTGAACATGAACAACGACATTACCAAGAAACAATTTCACAAGACCGATTCAGGCAGATTCCGTTCCATGGTGACCCATTTAGGTTACCTTTGCTACTGTTACTTTGATAAAACTCCTTCCTAATGGTTGGATTTATGGATCTTGTTATACCTATGTTATCTGTTTTCCCATATCGTGGAAAAAAGCCCTTGAAAAATGGTTGGATCTTTGGATCCCAACATCTTTATTGTTCGTAGATTTGTTACGGTTTGAATGTGTATTACTTTTGATTCAAACTAGGCCATTTAAACTTGTTATGTTAGTTAGGAATATGTAGGGTATAGTAGGATTTCTCTATGGATAAAGTCTTGTAGCAATGATGTTAAGTGGCTTGAATGTGTATGTTATTTACAGCTCAAAACTTATGTAACTGTTGGATATCAATCCCAATATTGACCGTATTACTATCAATATATTATATTATATATACGCGAGGCTCGCCTTTTTTCCGTGTAGTTACTATTTGTCATTTCCTTGATCTGATTTATGTATTTATTACGTAGTTGACGAAGAAAAACGAAACAAACCAAGGTTTGAAAAATGGGTCATTGCTCATGTCACGAGCACTAGGCGTGACCGTTATAACGTGTTTTGACAGGTGTGAGCACGTTTTGGGCAAAAAACGCGTTATACAGGCAAAAAACGCGTTTTTTTTGACGTTTTTCAAAAATAACGGGCGTTGTAACGGTTAAATAGAAAGAAAAAATTTTATGATCTGAAATTCCTATGTAACGGTTATAACGTGCGTGAAAACGTTTTAACGAGGCTAAAAAACGTTGTTACTATGTTTTTTTATCTTTTTTAATACTCCCTCCGTCCCTAAATAGATGACCTATTAATTTTTAAATTTTGTCCCACTAATAGATGACATATATCATTAAAAAATGGGATATTTCTAATACTGCCATTTTAATTTATTGTTAGTATAAGAAATATGTATAATTCGATAGTCATGTTTATATTCCTTACATAGGTGTTTTAAAATGCTTTTCACTATACAATTTACGAAAGTTTGATAAAATCGTGACGGTCAATTATAGCCACTAAAATTTCGTCGGCAGCAATTATGCAATACATGCATAAGTAATGTGAAAAAAGAAACAATCATCAATCCATTTTAAGAGAGTGCATAACCTAACTAGGTAGACTTGTCCCTTTATTAGATTGCAGAATTTCCATTAAATACCAAGAAGTAAGCAGGGTTTTAACTCGTCCATATGGTACTAATTTCTAAAAGTCAATCATTTAATGCTTAAAAAACTCAGTAAACTAGGCAGTACATGGTGAGTTAGGGTAGAGTCAATTCTCGGGCCTATAAAGAAATACCTAGGTCTACTATGCGGCCATCACAACCACCTAGGATGTCTGTGGATATGGGAGGACAATATAACGCTTCTAGGGGTTCTCAACCTTCGATGTCAAAATTTGGAAAAAGTAAAACATGTCGGGAAAATGTTGATTCTTATGTTGGACGTTTTTTCTATGCCAATGATATCCACTTCAATGTGGCTAACTCATCTCAGTACCACGAGGCATTCAATGCAGTTGAAAATTTCGGCCAATCCTATAGACTTTCATCATCTTATAAGTTGTCGAATCCCATATTAACTTCATAAAAACAAAGGATTGAAAAGATGTGGTGTCTGTCCAACGACATTATTGGAGAGAGTATGGTTGTACACTCATGTCTGAAGGTTGAAAAACCAAAAGCAACCATGTTTAATGGTTAATTATAATTAGTTAAGTTAATTGATTAGTTTGATGATGATTAGCATAAATCGTTACCATTGAATTTGTTGATGCAACAACATTAAATCAAGATATTTATGATCATGAAGGTTTAGGTGAAGAACCAACCCAGGAAAGTAAACAAGCTGAACATACAAGTGCTCCAATTACCCATGTATTAATGTATTAATGTATTGAAATTTGATTTTTTTCCATTGAATCTGCCATTATTACGCCTGAAAAACTCAGCGTCGGATGGTAAAAGTATGAATACCATGCCGGAAGGGACCAAATTGGCATGGTATTCATACTTTCACCATGCCGATACAAAATCCCCCAATTTTGAAATTGTAAGTACACTACCGGCACAAAAAGTTCATTGTCAAGCATGCCAGTAGTGGTGCCGGCATGGTCAATTCGTAAGTGAACCATGCTGGTTTGAGGAAAAAAACATACAGAAAAAATTTGTCTGAAATAGCAAGTTTCGGCATGGTATTCATTCTGAATAACCATGCCGGAAGTCAGTATCGGCATGGTATTCATCCTGAATAACCATGACGGAACTCAGTCACGGCATGGTATTCATCCTGAATAACCATGCTGGCACTCAGTATCGGCATGGTATTCATCCAAAAATCCATGCCGGCACTCACTATCGGCATGGTATTCATCCTAAATCCATGTCGGCCCTCAGTACCGGCATATTCTTCATTACTACTTGCATGGTCTTCATCCCTACCGAATATATAAAAAAAAAAATCAAAGTGAGGAGCCGGCACAAAAGGAGAAGGGAATTTAAAAGGGAGTGGGGAATGTTTAGAATTTAAAAGGGAGTAGGGTATTTTTATGTTTGATTTAGCTTTTATTTTTTTAAAGGGTAGTTTCGTATTTTCGCCACCAAAAAACACCCCTTAACAGACACTATTGGTTGGGGAAAGTAATTTATATCCCCCAATTAGTTCAAGTATCCCCCAATCGCGCGTTCAAAAAAATGGTAAGAAAGTTATTTACACGATTATAACGTGCGTGATAACGGGAAAACAGTTCTAAAAAACGCACGTTAAAATGTTATTTAGAAGAAAAAAACATTCAAACTAATTTTAGAAAAACGGTTATAACGTATATGAAAACTGAAAAACGGTCCTAAAAAACTGTCGTTGTTTCCTATTTATCGGCATTATAAAGGCACAGAATTCGGGGACCCTCGCAGCCACGGTATATGGATGTGACCTTCAAAACGGATGTTTTTCAAACCTTCGAAAAAAAAAAAAGTGGCAACGTATACATACTGCTGCGACACTGTTTGATGTAAAATAAAGAGTAAATGAATATCTTTGATATTGAAAGTTAGCATTAACGTTAAAGATGGGATGCTCAGTAACTCAGAATATCTGCTACGCAAGGGACACATCAAACATCCTTTCAGGTACATGTATCTGGTTAGTCAGTCAGTCAGTGGGAGTCGGTATGCATGGGTGTCGACCGATTGTGAAACGAGAATCCATACAGCTTTCGTTTGTGTTGCTGGCTGCTATTAATGGGTGATTTCCTCCCATACGGTCAACGGAAGAATCCATAGTAATACAGTATTATCAAGCTAGGAAGATTAAACCACTTCAACCTGCTTGCAGCTCTAAAGTACAATTTCTCTAAACAAACATACAAGACCAAGAAAACGAGCAATCGTTGAAGAAATCCTAAGGTTTTAGTTTTCCCACCGATCCATCCACTTTTTCATTCAACCCAAATAGAAGGACAACTGAGTCTGTCCGTGTATATTTGTTAAGTTTGATTTTTTTTTCCCAAAGTTACCCCTCCAGCAAAGTTAGTAGGTAACCATAGTTAATTTTTATAAGTTTCCAATGAACATGACTCCAACCAATTTCAACATCCAGGCCATTCCAAAGTCCGGCTAATGCCTACAGCAAACTCTTCCCGTTCATCCGTACAATCGATGCAGACCCATCTTCTTCCCTTTTCTTGCAGAACATCAAATTCAGGCCACAACTCCGATTGACCTGACCCTCTTAACAACTCCACCGATAACAAGCAGTTCAACCAAGTGCCCTGAACTTACTCATCACCACTTCACAACTCGATTAACAGCATCACAATTACCACCTGTCTTGTACCGGCGATGGAATTCCAGCCACTCGATCTCAAAACCACAACAAACTGGTGTCCGTTCTTCTCCTCAATCACCGGCTAACATACAAACCCTTCTCTATCTTGCTGTACCAGTTCGTTGCTTCAGCCATCCAATACAATGATCTCTGCTCCCTTCAATTCATGTCATAGGAAACAATCAACAACACCCATTGAGTCTGAGTTCAGAAATTGCACACTCAAACTGATATTAATTTCTCTTGTTCGCAATCATGACCATGGAAGCACACCATGCATCTATACCAGTTCTTCATAAACTCAGGCCACCGTCACCAGCAAACCCACTTCTCGCTATGTTACTCGTTTACTGCCAAGCCATCCCATTTAACTAGCTTCATCTTCATTCATGCCTTGTCTCACTGCTGCCAACCAAACCATTACTGCCATATTAGCCATTCTTTCTCACTACCCATTTAATCACGTACAACACCACCAGCTATTTCCATTTCTAACCATTTCAACACCTTCCTGTTTACAGGCAGCAGCAAACTCACACATGTAGCCAAAACCATCTTCATTCATACCTCCATTTCCGTCTTGATAAATCTTCTTTCAACTGAATTCAGCCCGAGCTCTTCTCTTTCTCAACTCTTCGTTGCTTCTTCATTTACGTATATGATCTATGTACAGTCACCACTGACTGCAATCTCTCTTCGTGCATGAGCTTCATCACCACCGGTTTCGATCCAAGCTTTTGCTGCCATCCCCATTCTCTCTACTTCCACCTTCTCAGTCAACTACTATCGACTGCAACCATCTTTTCATCACCAAAGTCCTTCTACTGCCTATTTGTTGTTCTCAATTGCAAACTCCTCCAAAATACCAGCAAGGCATAACACCAACATCACACTTCTTTATGGCTAAACTCGAGCACCAACTGTCGCTGCCATCAGTACTGATTAATTGAGTTTCACAATCAGTACTAATTAATTATGGTACACTGAAAAATAAGATACCATTGTAATTTATGCGACCATGTTACACAAGTACCCAATTTAAATTATGCGAATTTGTTTTACAGGTACCCAATTAATAATATACGACCTCTTTAAAGATGTACCCAATTAATATTATGCGACAATGTTAACAAGGTACCCAATTTATATTATGCGAATTTGTTTCACAAGTACCCAATTAATAATACGGGTGTGGTCGAGTTAACTGGAGGGCTAAAATGTATTTTTGGTATCAACTAGGTTGACCGATTCAACCCAGTCCGTCAATATACATTGACTGAAAACATACCCGTCCATAACGTTTGACCCAAACGTTAGGATTTCCTTGAGGATATCCCCAAGAAAACATATGAGAGTCTCTCCCTTCTCCTCACTCTAAGTATCTCTCTCTCTAGTCTTTTATGATACCGAAATCTCATAAAATTAAAAAAAAGCCTACTACAACGGTCTCTTTTCTAGCCTGTTAGCTCTTCTAACGGTCTTTTTCCACCGGAAGCTAATGCCGGCGGCGTAAATTTTCAACCGAGCTCCAAGTTTGGTTATGATTTTTGAGAATTTTTGTTCACAAGCAAGTCTACATTTTGTTCTCTGTTACCTAAACCCTTTCAGTCTGCTTAGCCCGGAGTAAATAATCCTCTAATTTACTAAGCTTCTGTGATTCGGTTTCTAAGACACCAAGCCTTTTAAGATCCTAAAGACACCAAGACACTTTATCAAATACCAGTTTCTAGAAGACACCAAGTTTTGTGAGATCTTTACAAGTTTCCATAGACCTGAAATCTTGAGAAGTGGTGTCGTACTCTGTTTTATTAGAAAATTTCAAGTGCTTCTTTATTTCGTTTGTTTTTGTCTAAAAAGCTTTCTAGTGTCTCTACTAATTGTGTTATGGTAGTTGAAATGTTTTTCCTTTGACAAGTTAAGTTGAATAGTTTAATTGTGTTTTCAATCTGATTATTTTATCCATTACTGTCCTTAAGTTAAGATTTCTGTTTTTATAAGTTAACTTCCTCTCTTTGGGTTTTCTCTCTAATCTCTCCTTTTGACTGATTGTCGCGGGATGAGTATCCTGAGTTGGAATTGCAATGGATTTGCAAAACCAGAAGCAAGTCGTGAACTTAGGTAACTAATCAAGTTAAAATCTCCTGATATAATTTTCTTATGTGAAACTATGATCGGTATTAAGGCATCTACTTCTAAGATGCGAGCTTTAGGATATCACAACTCTACAGTCATTCCATCTATAGGAAAGAAAAGTGGTGTTGCGCTAGTCTGGAAGGATGGCTTTGACATTATTGTTGAACAGTCCATCCAACAAGGATTTGTATGCTCAACTAGATCAATGAAAGCTAACAAGGTATGTAAGTTATATTTTACATATGGTGAACCAAATAGAAACTTGAGAAATCTCAGTTGGGATGCCTTTATGGCCCAACCTTATAATCAAAGTATCCCTACTATTGTAGTAGGGGATTTGAATTGCATCCTTCTATCACATGATAAGTGTGGAAAGAGACCGGTTACAGAACAAGACACAAAAGTTCTAGAAAAACTTATGAATTTGTGGGACTTGAGCGATGTACCATTCTCAGGTCCTGATTTTACATGGACAAATAAACAAATAGGATAAAATCTAGTGATGGAATGTATTGATAGAGCTCTTGTTATAAGAATTATTTTATATATATACATAACGGTTTGGATCTTCTAACAATATGATAGTCACAATACGCATAGTTGTGTTAAAGTACAATACCTGATGAAGTCGTTGATTTAATCCAAGAAATCCTTCGAGGCTGCAAACACACCCGTAGAGAAAAATATTGTGGAATATCTTGGTTTCTCCTTCTTGACCTTTTGTGTAATGAAATAATAATTTTCCGAACCCTATACTGATGGCTATAGAGTTCCTTTTATAGGTATAAGGAGGACCAAGGTTCCTAGGGTTTAGAGTTAGCAATCAATCTCGACCGTCCATCAAGGAAGAGTTAATAGGAATTAATCCCCTAGAATGGTAACCGAAATATTTAGCAATATTCTTAATTAACCAAAATTATTACATGGGCCCACAGGATATTTCTATATGTATAGAAATATTCTTACATTCTCCCACTGGTCCATGTGATAATTTATTTAACGGTTAACTATAGAAAAACATAAGCGCGCATAATTGCTAAACAAAATTAATGGTTAAACGTAATACCTTAATCAAGCAAATCACGTATGCGAGTCATGGCGGTGGCACAGTGTCCTGTTATCAACATGTTCCCTTCCATGTACCACAACACAAGCAACTTACTTAATCAGGCCTTAAATGGGGATATCATAATGGTCCACTAATGTCTTCAAAAGAAAACAATTTCTGTAACATTCATCCAATAACATAAAAGTATACTAAAGTGGATACAGAAATAAGTTCAGAATAACAAAAATAATAAGATCTCAATAAGTGTTCAAACATAAGCAAAAGTTTAAGTGAAACTAATTGTTTGTTACTCCCTCAAGACCCATGTTTCCAACATGTTCCAGAAAGGTCTTGGGAGGTAACGCCTTCGTAAATGCATCTGCAATCATAAGTTTTGTGTCTATGTGTTCAATGAACAACTTTTTCATCTTAACAGCTTGTTTCACGCATAGGTACTTTAGATCCATGTGTCTTGAACGCTTAGTATATCTAGCGTGCTTTGAAAAGAATACTGTTGCGGCATTATCACAGTAAAGTTTCACAGGTGCGGAGGCAAAATTTAGGTCTCCAAACATTGAGATGAAATTCCGCAACCATGAACAGTGATTTGTAGCCTCATAACATGCTACAAATTAAGCTTCCATTGTTGAGCTAGTGAGAATAGACTCTTTTGCACTTTTCCATGATATTGCTCCTCCAGCTAATAGAAAAAGATATCCAAAAGTGCTCTTTCGAGTATCATTGCATCCCATGAAATCGGAATCTGAATAGCCAACCAACTCAAATTGATCTGACTTCGTAAATTTGAGACGATGATCCTTCGTTCCTTGCAGGTACCTTAAAACTTTCTTTGCAGCTTTCCAGTGTTCCATTCCAGGATTCACAAGGTATCTTCCCAGCATACCAACTATATAGCTGATATCTGGTCGTGTGCAAACTTGAGCATACATTAAACTTCCCACCACAGAAGCATAAGGGATTTTATCCATTTGCTTACGTTCCAGTTCATTCTTAGGACAAAGATTGAGTCCAAACTTGTCTCCTTTAGAAACCGGAACTATACTTGGCTTACATGCACTCATCTCAAACCTCTCTTGAATTCTTTTGATATATGCTTTCTGTGAGATTGATAATGTTCCAAGTGATCTATCACGAGATCTATCACGAGATATTTCTATCCCAATCACATAAGAAGCCTCACCCATATCTTTCATTTCAAAATTCTTCGAGAGATATTCCTTAGTTTCATGCATAAGACCAATATCACTACTCGCAAGTAGTATGTCATCTACATACAATACCAAAAATATGAACTTCCTCCCACTGATCTTGAGATATATGCATGGATCTATAACATTTTCTTCAAAACCAAATTTTTGAATGGTTTCGTTGAATTTTAGATACCACTGCCTGGAGGCTTGCTTAAGTCCATAAATTTATTTCTTAAGTTTGCAGACCATGTGTTCCTGTTCTTCTAGAAAAAAACCTTCAGGTTGACACATGTAAATATCTTCCTCAAGCTTACCATTAATAAAACCTGTTTTCACATCCATTTGATGTAACTCAAGGTCATATTGAGCTACTAATGCCAGAATAATTCTGAGAGAGTCTTTCTTTGACACGGGAGAAAAAGTCTCTTTGTAATCAATGCCATCTTTCTGAGTGAAACCTTTGGCTACAAGTCTAGCTTTATAATATTGAATATTTCCATTAGCATCGTGTTTGGCCTTAAATACCCATTTACACCCGATTGCTTTGTGTCCTTTAGGCAATTCAACGTATTCCCAGACTCCATTATAATCCATCGATTGTTTATATATTTTCGTAGCATTAATCCATTTATCAGAATTACTACACTTGATAGCTTGTGAATAAGAAATTGTATCTTTCATATTCCCTAAATCAAAATCCGATTCTTGTAGATAAACCACATAATCATCAGAAATAGCCCTTTTCCGTTCTCTAGTAGATCTTCTTAAGGCCAGTTCTTGTGGTTGTTCTACAATTTCTTCACTGGAAATAGTCTCATCATGAATCTCCGGTGCCGTTATTTGTGTTTCTCCCTCATCCATCGGTTCTACAACCGGTGGAGTCACAATATCTGTAGAAATCTGAGGTAAATGGATTATTACTCTGATTTCTTGAACAGATTTTTCTTGCACTGGTGTACTCACACTAACTTCGCCATCCTTAATGAATTTTGCATTTCCAGTTTCAACAATTCTCATACTATGGTTAGGACAATAAATAATATACCCCTTGTATTTTTCAGGAAAACCAATAAAGTAACCGCTAACAATTTTCATATCCAATTTATTTTCTCTAGGATTATAAACTTTCGCTTCTGCTGAACAACCCCAAACTTCAAGGTGTTTTAAACTAGGTTTCCAGCCTTTCCACAGTTCAAAAGGAGTCTTTGGAACTGATTTGCTTCGAACTCTATTTAAAATGTACACAGCATAACGAAGAGCATACATCTACAAACTTAAGAGTAAACTCGCATGACTAATCATGCTTCTAACCATTTCCATTATAGTACGATTTCGCCTTTCTGCTACACCATTCTGCCAAGGTGAACCTGGCGTTGTGTATTGAGCAACGATTCCAAGCTTTTGAAGAATTAAAGCGAAAGGTCTAGGATGTTGTCCTGTCTCGTCATACCTTCCATAATACTCTCCACCCCTATCAGACCTAATGATTTTCACCCTCTTTTCTAATTGCCTCTCAACTTCGGTAATGAATTGCTCCACAGCATTCACAGCTTGAGATTTATCATGCAATAAGTAAAGATAACAATAACTTGAAAAATCATCAATAAAGGTGATAAAATATTTTTCTCCTCCAAAAGTTGGGACGTCGAAGGGTCCACAAATATTTGTATGTATTATTTCAAGGAGTTCGGAACTTCTTGTGGCACCTTTCTTTGTGTGTTTTGTCATCTTTCCTTTAATACAATCCACACAACTCTTATAATCAGTAAAATCAAGGTTCTGTAGAATCCCATCTTTTACCAATCTTTGAAGCTTTTCACGAGATATGTGTCCAAGCTTCTTATGCCACAAGAATGAGGAATTACCCTCAGCATATTCAGTTTTATCATTATGATGCATGGTTAAATAGGTTCCAGGTATTGATGATGATAAATGTAACTTGTAAAGACCATCAGAAAGATAACCAGAACCAATAACTTTATAATCTTTAAACAAACTAAAACATCCATTGGCAATTTGAAATTGAAAACCTTGTTTATCTAGTTGAGAAATTGAAATTAAATTGCGAGAAATAGTTGGAACATAAAGAGTGTTTTCTAAATCAAGAAAGTATCCATGATCTAGAATCAAACGATAGGTGCCTACAACATTAACTGGGGCTTTATTTCCATTGCCCATAAAAAGGAAGTTTTCATTCTAGTTTGTGAGTTGGGTTGAAAGGTATCCATGCATCGAATTAGAAACATGAACATTAGCACCAGAATCAAACCACCATGATAAAGAAGATTCTTTAACAGTCAAATTTGTTTCAAAATAGCTTATGAACCCCAAAGGATTACCTTTCTTTTCGAACCATTTTTGACGCTTAATGTAATCTTTCTGAAAATGACCAGGTTTCTTACAGAAATGACACTTATTGTCATCTTTCTTTGCCTTCTTCTTTTCAGGTTAAACATAATTATTATGTGGTGTTCCCTTATTGCCATTTGCTGGCTTACGCTTATTGTTCACTCCTCGGTTGACAAAATGCGCTTGATTAAGACCTTGCTGGTTTAGCCTAGCTTCCTCTTGAACCAACATGTTTCCAGTTCATTTGCAGTCCACTTTTCCTTAATAGTGTTATAATGCACTTGAAAGGGGGCATATTGTGGTGGTAGCGAGTTGAGAATGAATTGGACAAGAAAGTTTTCATCCACAGTTAATTTCATCTCAGTGAGCTTAGCATCAATGCTACGCATTTCTATCACGTGCTGGTGCATTGACCTTACACCGGTATACTTCATGGTGGTAAGATCAGCCATCAATTTCCCAGCTAGAGACTTATCTGCTGTCTTAAAGCGTTCCTTTACGATTACCATAAAGTCCTTAGAATTTTTAGGTTATTTGGGAAGCGATTCTTTAATGTTTGCATCAATGTGCATTCGCATCAGCTGTATGCTCAGCCTATCACTTCTCTCCCACTTTTTTTAAGAGATCTTTATCTTCAGTGGAACTCTTATCATCTATAATTGACTTTTCAATTTGGAGAGAAAGGTCAATATCCTGCACACCCAAAGTGAACTCAACATTCTTTTTCCATTCTTAGAAGTTGGTGCCATTGAAGAATGGGATAGAAGAAGTATACGAATGCAAAGACTTAGAACTAGAAGCTGTAAAACATGACAAAGATACACAAAGTTATACTCACACACATATAAATTAAGAAACTCATGTGGGTAGAATCTTAATAAAACAACAATCATGCCATAAAGTCATAAAAATATTCACACATATATAAGCAAGCAAAGACAAACATCTGTGGACATTATGCCTTTCATGGTTACATACATAAATATTCACACATATATAAGCAAGCAAAGACAAACATCTATGGACATTATGCCTTTCATGGTTACATACATAATCATAATATTTATTCAAACATGTGAATTAGGGATACCTGTGGGTAACTTTTCATTCTAATATGTATGACTAAATGGTTAATTTCCTTATGTTTATATATACAAACACTTGAACAAACATCTCTTGTGGGTGATAGTTATTCTTATGTGATTACACAAAACGATGTAGAATTACAATGACATCTTGATATAACATAATACTTTAGTATCACTGTGGCGATAGCTAAAGAGCATACAATTCATACACTTTGGTGATCTAAAACATGTTATAGTGATTACCATACAATAAAGTTCTATACATGTTCATATTAAATAAGAAAACCAAAGTCAAAAGTCAAAGTCAACATGCGAAAGTCAATAGTCAAAATGAATGACGAAAAGTCAACATGTGAAGGTCAACAGTCAAACAGTCAAGTCAAACAATTAGTCGAAGTCAACAGCAGAAGTCAAACAGTCAGTCAAAGTTAGACAGTCAAAGTCAGACATTATAGTCAATTGTTTTCTTAATGTCAAACCAAGATGATTTTAAAACCTTATAGGCTTGTCCAAAACAAAACCCAACATACATTTCATGTTCATGTTATACTTAAGAAAGAACGTTATTTTGGGGACCATGATAAATTTGGGGGACTATTGTTTTTTAGGCACCCTAACCTAAATTGTTAAGGGCCGTCCTAAAAATCCTAAGATTACTAATTTGCCTCTTACCCTAATTAAAATTAACTCTAACCTAATAATTGCAATTAACTTAATCTAATATAAAAACAAAAGCATCTAACCTAGCCACCACCTCCGATTATCACCACCACCCACCACCATCGCCCACCACCATCGCCCACCACCACCCACCACCACCCACCACCGCCCACCGCCACCACCACCACCTACGATTCTTGAGTGACTAAAGTGATAGAAGAAGAAGAAGAAGATGGAGAAAAAATTTATTTTGAGGTGGGTGAATATGGAGAAAAAACATCCTCTGGGTGCCAAAGTATGCTTGTAACTTAGTGAATGTTGCTATAAACGGCCTAAAATATCTTTAAAATCAAAATTGTAACAAAAAAAATTCAACCATGTCAACAAAGTTCGGTTTTATTATATGAAGAACATGTAACCGAACCAGAGCTTTAATGGAGTTTTTGTTTGTTCGGCTAGCTGATGAAAAATCAACTGTAACCGAACTATTATGCTTGAGTTCACAGAGTTTTGTTCGGTTCAGTCGACTAGACCACGTTGTAACCGAACTTTAAACAACAGAGTTCGGTAAGTTCGCAAAATTTTGTTTTTTGCGATTAAACCGAACTCAACATTTGGCTATATAGAGAAGAGTTCAGTTTTGAGATTAGTTTTGCGAGTTAACCGAACTCATTTACAGAGGTATGTTCGGTTGGTTCGCAAACTTCAACGCAATCAAGTTCCCAACCGAACTGCAGGTTAAACGTAACCTAGTGTTAAAAGTTCGGTTGGTTAGCAAACTTCAACATATTTTGCGAATCAACTGAACTGATCTTGTATATGCATATATGCAATTAGGCAAACATTCGGTTAAAGTAAAAAACTTAACAATTTTTGCGATCCAACCGAACTGCACTTGCAAATGCATAAATGGAATTAGCCCATAGTTCAGTTAAATGTATTTTTTGCGAATGAACCGAACTCTGAGTTCGGTTCAGAAAAAAGAGTTCGGTTAAGACTTTTTTTGCGATGTAACCGAACCTGTCTCTGGAGAAAAAAAACCTCCATTAAACCTCTCTGCAACTTCCATTTTCACCTCATTTTGATGATTACTTCTCATTTTTTTCAACCAAAAACGAATGACAAGCAATGAGTTTGTGAAAATATCTTTGTTAATGATTTAAATGAATCTACATATATAGAGGTGGTGGTGGTGGTAATCGGAGGTGGTGGAGGTAATCAATGGTTGGTGGTGGTGATAATCGGCGGTGGTGGTGGTGGTAATCGACGGTGGTGGTGGTGGTAATCAAAGGTGGTGGTGGTGGTAATCGGCGGTGGTGGGTTAATGTTATTTTTTACTTAATCACTTCACTAATAATTTCACTAATCATAACCAAAACATAATCAAAAGGGTAGTTTAGGTATTAAGAAAAAAATTGATAAGGGCACCCTACCCTAAAATAGACAATGGTCCCCCCAAATTTATCATGGTCCCCAAAATAACGTTCTTAAGAAATATTAAACCAAGCCCAATAAACTTTCATAAACATCATAGTGAGCCCATACACATAAACTTTCATTTTTCATAGACGTTTCATCTTCACATAACCGTAGCCGCATACTTCGCACATCAAACAAACGTTTTACTTTACACATGAATCAAACAAAATAGACTTTTTTTTTATTCATGAGCTAATCACATCATCATGTTATACCACATCTAGCAAAAAATCATATCATTTTCAATCGGATAAAACAACACATCAAATCTTTTATATATGTTATAAATCCAAAAAATCATAAAACATATCAAGCTATTATAGGTGAGCCCATATTATAATTAACATGATCTAAAACTTAAAAAAAAATATAGCCGCATGATTTATTTGCTCAATCAATAAAAATTGAATATCAATCAAATCAAAACAAAACATTCATATTCATATTTATAAATGGTACACAAATATGATTATTAGTAATTAAACAAACATACTATGGATTGATATAAACAGAACAATTGCAAACAACATAATGGAAAATCACAAAGTTCTAAACCAGGCTCTCGATGCCAAACATAAGAATTATTTTATATATATACATAACGGTTTGGATCTTCGAACAATATGATAGTCACAATACGCATAGTTGTGTTAAAGTAAAATACCTGATGAAGTCATTGATTTAATCCAAGAAATCCTTCGAGGCTGCAAACACACCCGTAGAGCAAAATATTGTGGAATATCTTGGTTTCTCCTTCTTGACCTTTTGTGTAATGAAATAATAATTTTCCGAACCATATACTGATGGCTATAAAGTTCCTTTTATAGGTAGAAGGAGGACCAAGGTTCCTAGGGTTTAGAGTTAGCAATCAATCTCGACCGTCCATCAAGGAAGAGTTAATAGGAATTAATCCCCTAGAATGGTAACCGAAATATTTAGCAATATTCTTAATTAACCAAAATTATTACATGGGCCCACATGATATTTCTATATGTATAGAAATATTCTTACAAAGAAAACTTTCCTCACACCCATGTCATACATTTCCCTCGTATTAGCTCTGATCATGCAACTGTTCTAGTATCTTTAAATCCTGGAGTTGAGAATCTGCATAAACCATACCACTTCATGTCAATGTGGGTAAAGGATGAAACATGCAAAACAGTAATTGAAAAAGCTTGGTCATTGCAAGTGAGAGGCTCAAAATATTTTCAACTTAAACAAAAGTTGAATCATGCAAAAATTCAGCTGAGATTATGGAATAAAGTATCATTTGGTAACATCAATGTCTCTTTACATGATACAAAATCTGAAATCCAGAATGTGCAAACAAACAACCCAGGGGATACAAGAAAAATAGATGAACTTATTGATAAATTATCTTACTTGTATTCCTTGGAAGAAATTTTTGTGGAAAGACAAATCACGAGAATTATGACTAAGTGAGGGTGATAAGAATATACCTTATTTCCATAAATCAACTATGTTTCGAAATAAAAAGAATAACATCACTTGGATAAAAGATAGAAATGGATCTTGGCTGACAACAAGAGAAGCTATTGGAGATGAATTCATTTTTTATTTCCAACAGTTATATAAAACTTCTAACCCAGTTGATCAGGATGTTGTTCTAAACACTGTTCAATAAAAATTATCTGGCATGGATAACATTAGACTAGAAGCACCTCTTTCTGATGAAGAAATTAAGGTTGCCGCATTCTAAATGGGGGAAAAGAAAGCGCCAGGTCCAGATGGATTCACTGGTATGTTTTACCAAACTTATTGGGATATTATGGGGGATAGTGTTATCCAAATGGCCAAACAATTTTTTGAATCTGAACATCTTCTTACTCAGTTCAATCACACCAACATAGTTCTAATACCCAAGAATCCGATGGCTGATATAGCTGATCAATTTAGGCTGATTGGGCTATGCAATTTTGTGTATAAAGTCATTTCTAAGACTCTTGCTAATCGAATGAAACCACTAATGGATAGAGTTATTTCTAACAACCAAACTGCCTTTATCCCAAAAAGGCAAATTGCAGATAATGTCATTCTGGCCCATGAGCTAATTGATTCAATCAAAAAATAAAATAAAAATAGGGAGTGTTGCTATCAAGTTAGACATTTCCAAGGCATATGACAAATTGGAGTGGTCATTTTTGGCTAAGGTTATGGCAAAATTGGTATTCAATCAAAAATGGATAAGATTGATAATGAACTGTCTATGTTCAGTATCTTATTCTATTCTTTTAAATGGTAGTCCTATGGGTAAATTTCAACCAGAAAGAGGTTTAAGGCAAGGTGATCCTATGTCACCTTACATGTATATCATTTGTGCGGAAGCCCTTTCTTCATATATAAAACATTTGGAAGGATCTAACCTGGTGCATGGTTTAAAATGTGCTAAGACTGGTCCCGCTGTCAGCCACTTGTTATTTGCTGATGATAGCCTCCTTTTCTCTAAGGCTACAATCCCTGATTTCCATGCTATAAAAGACTTCCTGCAAAAATATTGTAAAGCAAGTGGTCAAGAGATAAATTTTAACAAGTCAGGATTGTATTTCAGCTCTAAAGTGCATCCAAGGCATAAAAAAATGCTTGCTAAAATACTAAATATCTCCAATTTTAGCCTGGGAGAGAAATATTTAGGAGCACCAACAACTATACTGAAATCTAAGACTCAAACTCATATCTCTCTTCTAAGTGATATTGAAAATAGGGTGAATAATTGGTTCACTCAATTCCTAGCTCAGGCAGGCAAGACTACATTGGTTAAACATGTAGGCCAAGATATGTCTTTGTATCAAATGGCCACTTTCCTAATGCCAAAAAGTATGTGCCAAAAAATCGACTCTCACCTAAATAGTTATTGGTGGGGACAGGATCCGATATCAAAAAAGAGAAAAATGCATCTTATAGCTTGGGAGAACATCTGCAAAACAAAGAAATAAGGTGGACTAGGATTTAGATTAAGTGAGATCAACAATTTGGCCATGATGGCTAGAAGTGTTTGGAGATTGGTGGAAAACCCATCCTCCCTCCTAGCACAAGTTCTAAAATCCAAATACTATGCAAATTGTGATGTTTTAAATTCTAAGTGCCCTGATAAGGCATCGTGGGTGTGGAAATGTCTACATAATACTATGAACAAAATAAAACCTTTTGTGTCATGGGTGGTGGGGGAAGGAAACTTCATTGATCCATGGTGTGACAATTGGATCCCAGACAAAGGGGCTGCTACACCAAAAGAAAACACAGTCCCTGATAAAAACTTAAAAGTTCAAGATTTAATTAATCAAAATACAAGAACATGGAATGCAGCTAAACTAAGTGACGTTTTTGACCATGATACAAAAGAGAAGATTCAAAAAATCCCTCTTAGTATGGAACCTTCTAATGATAGAAGAATTTGGACCCCATCCATTGATGGTGTCTTATCTACAAAATCTGCTTATTCTTCCCTAAGTGTTAGAGGGGATGAATCTGAGTCTGAACTATGGAATGCAATTTGGAAACTAAAAGTACCTGCAAGGATTCAACTATTTGTGTGGAAAGCACTAAAAGGTGTTATACCAGTAAAACAAATTCTTTACAACAAAATGCATATTTCTGATTTCTACTGCCCTAAATGTAAAGTTAAATCTGAAACTTTCGTACATGCCTTAGTCACCTACAAAAAACTGACTTAGGTATGGTAGATCATAAACATATAAATTGAACAGTTCCAGGATATGACTTTCATGCAATGGATTAAGTATTGGCTGCAAATTTATCCGTACCAGGACCTTACCTCAAGAGCAGAGAAACTTCCTTTGATTGCAGCATTGTTGTGGTCAATTTGGGAAAGCAGAAATGAAATTGTTCATAATGATATTCAAGAAGAACCGGTGGCTATACTGTTGAGGGCTAAATCAATGATGTTGAATGCAACAAAAACCCCTATTATCAACCGAATCTCTGCAATAACACAAAATCAACCAAGCTACAGCCCATGGGTTGCTCCTCCGAGGAATTGTTTGAAAATTAATATTGATGGGGCTTGGAACCCTAATTCTGAATTGGGAGGTTTGGGTTTCCTAATAAGAGATTCGTCTAATGAGTTTGTCTATGCAGAAGCAAAGAATTTGGTTTGTCATTCGGCAGAAGAAGCAGAGATTTGTGGAATCAGGGACGCGCTAAAACTTGTGGAAGGAAGAAGGATTGATCAGGTCATAATCGAAGCTGGTGCGGAAGAAGTTATTGACAAGATAAATGGGAAGAATTTTTCAGGGAATTTGAGAACTCACTGTGTTTTTCAAAATGTAAAAAACCTAATTTTTAAGATTAGGTCGATTTCCTTCATCTTTGTTAACCGCAATGGCAATAGGCCTGCCCATAAACTAGCCCAGTGGGGCAAGACAAATGTTGGTCATATGGTTAGGTCAGCTCCACCGACTTGGCTACTCCCTGCCCTTTGCGGAGACCTCAGGGGGACACTAATATTGTTTTGTAATCCGACTTTTTCTCCTTTGATTATAAAAAAAAAAAAAAAAAATGGACAAGATATAAATACTATGGGATTACTCTTGTAACTTTGTTTGAATGGCAAAAGGCAATCGTTTTTGTATTTGATAGGAGGAGAAGATTTCTAAAAAAATTGAGATTGTATATACGATCTACCAGAGATAGAAAAAGAAAAAGAAAAAAATAAGAGAAAATTACAAAGAATTAGAAAAAGAATTTGCCCAATTATTGAGGGCTGAAGCCCAAGATAAAACTAAGCACATCTCTGAAAATGAGACTCCAGTCCCACCATAATACATATGTGAACCTTTTCAATTTCCTAATTCCTCAATCCTAGAAGTTCTTAAGATTTGTTCTTGTTCATGAAAAAAAAAACAGGAATCTCACAAAATGATTAAACCAACTAGTAATGATCAAAGATAACTACATTCATATTTATAGATCTACTATATATTCAAATAATTAGTAGCACTTCAACAACATTATAAACAACATCAATGATCGATCACCGTTACCACCCTTCCAAAGAGAGAAAACTACCCTACTAGTACATAAATTGCATATATAATTCCAGGAATGTATCCTAATATCGTCAACAACAAACATATCCAGAATTCCGCCTGCCATGAATCAAACAAAACACACAAACACATTAATCTCTACATAATATGTACGCATGGAAATGGAAATTGCATCTCTTAGAAATGCGAAACAAGGAAAAAGAAAAGGTTTTGAGTAATTACTGCACAGCCGTAACGGATGAGGACACCAACTGGTGGTATAAATACTGCAATTATAACCTCTACAACTGGCTCTACACTCATATCTCAATTAAATTTTAGGATCTAGCTAGATGCAGAAAGAGAGAAAAAAATGTTAATGGAAGAATCAGGAGAATGGGGAGAAGAAACTAACGTGATGAATTACGTTCGTAATGGGCAGTGTTTGCATGCATGGAGAAGACAAACGTGGTCCAACCAAAGCAGACCTATTCTTTAGGGTCTGGTTATAATGTGCTTGGGATAAGGGAGTTGACTAGACTCTGACCAATTTAGTTAGTCTAAATATAAACCATCAAGTTGTTACTTTCTTGATAGCCGACCATCAAATTACTATAATTCATTTTCATCCTTAAGGACTAATTGGGGAACCTTTAATACAATCGGTTTTCAATCTTAAGTACAAATCGGTGAATCTTTATTATACTAGTGATCTAAGTTTGAAACTTGACACTACCAAAAATTTAAAAAAAAAAAAATATGTACGACTGCAGACTATATATGCCACATATTGAACTGGATTATGTTTGGGATAATTTATAAAGTACCCCCGTTTTTTAGGGGTCGTTTTTTTTATGCCCCCGTTTTTTATAAATTTTCAAAAGTGCCCCCAATGTGTATAAAACGGGAAGGAATTATAATGGTTAGTCAAACCAGTTTTACTAGGTCAAAAACGATATGCAAAATTACGAAGATGTCCATACAAACCTAAAGAGATAGAGAGAGAAGTTGTCTTTTTCTTTTCACTCTTTCGTTCAGAGAAGAGAAAAGGGGAAAGGAGGCGACTGGTTCTCCTCTCCGTTTTCCATCTTCAATCGAAAAAATTAATTCTAGGTTTTTGATTCCATTTTTTTTTTTTAAAAATCACTAAATCTGAACTTTTCGATGGAGGAAAAACAGAAGCTCATGTCCAGGTAAGGTTTTACAAACCCTAACTTTTTTGTTTGATTATACATGTTCAAAGATCATTAAAAAATCTACTGATTCAACCACAATCGATCAAATTCAGTCCCTTTAGAAAAAGAAAAAAAAATCAATATTCGATTCTCATAATCTAATACCAGGAATCAGTAAAGAATAAATCAACTTCAAATTTATTCAAAGAAAAAATTATAGTCCCAATCTAATTTATTGAAACCTTTCAATTGTTGTTTTAATTCGACCAGATTTCCCTCTTTCAAAATCAAATTTTACTGCAAAAAAACAGAGTTCTGTTTGTGACTCTCTGTGAAGAAGAAGACGTGTTGTTGATGCTATTGGAAATTACATTTGATTCTTTTCGAAATGGTTTAGCTAGAATTCTTTTGATAGAATGGAGGTTGTAAGTATCTTGGAATTCTTTGACAAGCTAGTATGTGAATGTGGAGCAATTGAACTTGCTGAGATGTTGTTTGATGAAAGGCCTGAGAAGGATTTTCTAGGACTATGGTACTCAAAATGTGGAAAAATCATTATTTCTCTTGAAGATAGACGAAGGGGTAGGAGAAGACGATTTTCTAAATGCACAGAACATAATGCTTCGGAAAACAAGATTCTCCAAGATGTTGAACATTGGTTATCCCCTATAATCAAGGTAAATATTTTCGGGTTCTTGTTTCTTTTATTTATTTATTTTTATTATTGAAATCAACAAATTAAGTTCATCTCTCGTTAGTATGGGTTTTTAGGTAGTTGTTTGGCCTTAATGATATCTTTTATGTTTAGAGTTTTACTTAGTGGCTTTTCAATAGTTTTTCCTGATGGGGATCATTTTACATGACAACACAAGAGGACCATGAGCCTCAAATACGCAAGGTTGTCTCATGACCACTTGACTTTGTTACTCCTGTTCTAGCTTTTAAATTTTATTGAATCTTTGGTAGATCCAATATACATGATCTGTTTCCTTCAAATGCAACTAACAATGTGCTATTCACAATGCGATGGCAGGATACACTGGTTGTACAACTGACCCTGTTAATGGCAGACACACTTACCCTTCCAAGTTCCAAGTATGTTACCCCACAACCTTAAAATTTCTAAATACATGTGTTTATATATTGCTATTTGCTAAGAATCGAGTTTTAGGATATCCAAATTGTAGCTAAAATTCATTTTTGGCTTGGTTCAGTACGATGTGTTGAAAAGAAACAAATGCAGTAATGTATAGGTCGAGTGCTACAAGTTCCGTTTTGGCTGCAGTTCTTTGTTATACATGCGACATGCCTCTAAATTAAACAAGATCTGAATGGTTAACTGTTAGATTTTGCTTCATTTTGCAGGTTTAGCAACAGTCTGTAGATTTGGCTTCATTTTGCACTTTACTTCTCTTGCTCTTTCATTTTTCACTTTTACTTGGTAACCTGACATTCATGTTCTATTTAAATAATGTTAGATGGCATTCAGTTTAGGGAGCAATAAATTAATTGTCATTGATTTAGTGGCTTATGAGACGAGGCAGCCCTTGATTAGAGCTTGAGTCAACTAAATAAATTGTCAGCAGCGCTTTCTGGATCCTGTACTTTATGTTCACAAATTTCAGTTTGCTTACATGACATTAATGTTCTATTGAAGTTGAAGGAATGGTGGAATTTATCATGGCACAACTCGATTGTACTACCAACGTTCAACGGCCAAGTACGTCACATGGTGCAAGCATGGATAGCTTACCTTCTTCCATTGAGATGATCAGAGGGCAGATATATAAGGCTGATTATTTTTGTCATCTTCTTACAATGTTTTGTCTGAATTTTTATTATCCACATATATATAAGGCGGATTATTTTTGAAGGAGGGCACGTTGTTGATCCAGATCAGAGGGCAGATATATAAGGTTAGTTGTATGTTTGGCGGCTTATCTGTGTTGCAGTAAACAAATGCAGGTGCAGTGCTTACTTGAAGCTGAAGACAGGAGATGAAAGGACTGGGTTGGTAATTGAATTAGTTGTTGATTGCCAATGGAAGTTTGTGGTGCAGATACAAGCAGTGATGAGCTACAACTATAATGGAATTGTTGAAGCCGAGAATTATGAAGCAAGAGTTGTAGAAGTTTGTGAACAGTGTCACTGAGTTGAGTGTCCGATTCTAACCGAATCGTCCATGTTCAAATCAGAGGGGCTTTTAAGACATTCTGCAGGTGCCACATGGAGTTTAACTGCTCTAACTTTCTGTTTACCGTTTTATTAAAAAAACGGTCAAACTTGGGGTATTTTTGAAAATTTGTAAAAAACGGGGGTACTTTTGAAATAACCCAAAAAAAACAGGGATACTTTATAAATTCTCCCATTATGTTTTTAACCCACGATAAGTGTATTGGTTAAGATAATGTTGAGAAAAAGTTGATTGAGACTTTGAGAAATATCTTCCTAAGTTTGGTCCCGTTAGATTCCCAACATGGGATGTTTTTATCCATCAACTGTTTTCTTGGATTTTTGAAAGCATCTGCAATTTTTTAACAGTGGAGTGTAGGATTTTGATTGTTTGAATGACTTTTGTGGAATGTGCTTTACATGATGGTTGAAGAGAAAAGTTTTTGGAATAATGGAAAATAAATCTCAGTGAAAAAGTTGAGAATGAATTGAAGTGTTGTCTCGCCCGAAAAAAGAAATCAAGTGCTGCTACACATGGGAGTTGGGATGAAAGTACTTCAGTCTCCAACTGTTTGCCAGGAGTTATGTCTTTTCTTTTTATGACATCTTTACTATCGTACTTACCAAAAAAAAAAAAAAAAACAACGGAATTCTGTCCGAATATTTTTAAAACATAATTAAAATGGACGAGTAAAAATTAGTATGGATGAAATGGATACAAAAAAAAAATAAGAAGGATGAAACTGGATTCATCCTGATTTAAACTTAAAAATAGCGAGGAAGAAATTGGATGTATCTTGATGTAAATTAAAAATAACAAAAAATATTTGAAAATAAATAGGATGAAACTGTTCACATCCTGGCTATTTTTACATTTTTGTCCATTTAAAAGTATCAAAATCTAAATGTCTTTTTCACACAGGAATTGTTGATTTTGGTCTTTTTAACCAATCTTTTGTAAAAAAAAAAAAAAAAAATCTCTCACGCCTAGTCAGCAATTCGTTGTACGCTGAAAATTCTGGACGGTAAATGTATGTACCATATGGTAAGGTAATTCCCAATTGGATTCTTGGTTTGGCATATGCATGACCATAACTTATCTTGGTTTGGCAATTTGAAATGACATATGTGCGTGTATAATTCGTTTTAGAATTATGAATCCGGAAAGATAAGTTCAACATATATTAACGATGTAAATCAACTTATGCGTGGAGGGTAGAGTCTATGCGGATCGGGCGACCGTGAGTCGACTCAATCTTCTTCGTTTCAAGCATTTTTGGGTTTCAATTCCTCTGCATGTTCTAGATCCAGAAATCTTTTCTCTCCAATCTCTTAATTTTTCTTCTATTGATTGGATTTCGCTTTCAATTCTCTAATTTTCATAATAACTTTCTCCTTACCTGTAAAAGAAAAAGAAAAAAAAAAGAAAATCAATCCTCTCCATGTCCGGCTAATTGTTTGGGTTTACCGGCCATGTAGTCCCCTTAAGGGCCATTTGAAGTTGTAGTATCTGTGATCTATATGGCGAGTTTCATTTTATTCATGGCTGGTCGTTGGGTAGCTGCAATTCAACTTTATGGGGGATCTTCCATTAATTTCTCAAACTCTGGGATTTTACCTACTTCATCTTTTAAATTAAGGGATCCCGTTTCACTCAGCAAGGTTAGATTTTTCTTATATATATTATATTAATTCTTCCATATTCAAGGGTTTTTATCTTCTTTTGCCTCTTAATTTATTTTAGTTCGTTGCTGCAATCCATCATATGAGTCATATAAGCTATATTACCATCATCTGTTTGATTATTTTTCTCTGAGACATTATCAGTAATTAAAGCCAACGAGTTATATTTGTATCTTCCAAGTACCCATTTGCAACTCATCTTCTTATCGCGATGCCGTGGTGTTCGTTTCTTTGCTTTTTAGAATTAAATTTGGTTTGCTGGCTTTTTTATTTTATTGATTTTTTGAAGTTTTTGCATTGTGGTCTAACTATTTTGGTGCCCTGTCAGATCAATTTTGGTCTGGTTTTTAGTCTCTTCTTGTAGAATAGTTATTCCCAGTGGTAATAAGTGTTTTTGTTGACGCCGTCGGTGTTTTCTATGCCTCTGTTTTGTAACTATTGTGGTATCTTTGTCAGACCTTTGTAGTTTGGAGTCATTTTTCTTTTCAGTGGAATAGTTTACAATCAGGGGTCCTTTCTCTTCTTAGCCAGCAATTCCTAACAATCTCATTTAGTGTTTTTCTTTGTTCTCATTCTGACGGTTTCGTTGGAATTCTGTTCTCTGTGCCTCTCTTTCTTGTTTCTAAATATCTTTCTGATTCGTTGGCTCCACTTAGTTTGGTTATCCATATATGGAGAATCTAACCCTCTTGTACTTAGAAAATTATTGGATATCCCTGAATAAGCTCTTGATAGGAATCTTGCCCTCTTTTCAACCCCAGCAGCTTCCTCTCTTCCTTTTGTTTTGGCCAGCAACATACGGTATTTCTCGCCATTTCTCTTAACAGATGCTACACAGATTAAATGGTTTTCTTATTTCGGTTACATGGTCGGTAAGCTATATTTCTTTCTATTATATAGTTCTCTTATCCCGTTCCATCGTTCTTTCTTTATTATATAGTTTCGTCTGACATCTTCTGGTTGTGAGATTATATCTTTCTCTTCTGTTATTAGTCCAATTTTTGGAATTTCAAAACCTTCCCTCAGTGTGGCTTTTTCATCCTTTGCCTTTTTCATTTTCTCTTTTTCTTTTTGTCCAGAACTCAGTGTGTCTATAATTTTGTTTATAGTCTTGGCTTTTCATTTTCATTCACTCATGAAAATCCTTTCCTGGAATGTCCAGGGTATAGGAACTCCCTTGACTAGGGATCACCTTGACTATACGTGTCGCTTTTGAGACGGACATAGTTTTCTTAGCAGAGACTAAAGCCCCGTTGTCTCGCATGGAGATGTTTTTGAAAAAATCCAGTTTTCACGACTGGTTCATAGTTCCTTCAGTGGGTATATCAAAAGGGTTGGTCATAGCTTGGCACAATAACATGGAGATGAAGTTAGTTGATTCAAAATTTAATGTGTGTCATTTTGAAATGCCTCTAGGGGATAAGAAAATATTAATCACTTGCGTTTATGGAGCAATAAAAACTGATGACAAAATTGAACAATGGACATATATTGCTGAATTTGCTCTTCAGGTAAACATCCCATGGTTATTAATTGGGGATTTAAATGTTGTTTTTGATCTGGAAGAAAAACAAGGTGGAAATAAAGCGTCATCGAGCAGCAAATCGTTTATAGTCCAAACAATTGACTCCATGGGTTTGCAAGATGCGGGATACGAAGGTGCTATTTTCACTTGGTCAAACAATAGACAGGGAGACGCAAACATATGTGAAAGAATTGACAGAGCCTTAACCTCGTACCAGTGGATTCAGAATTTTCCAGAAACTAAGGTAACTCACTTACCTAGAGTGGGCTCAGATCACACCCCTATTTTTTTAGACTCTAACCCGGAAAAAAAAATTACAAAAGCCATTCAGGTGTATTAGATCTTGGTTAACGCACCCAACATTATCTTCAGTAGTTTCGGCGTCTTGGAGACTCCACTCAAATAGACATTCCAATATTGATCTACATTCGAACCTTAAACTTCTTTCTTCGGATCTAGCTCACTGGAACTCGGAGGTCTTTGGAAATATTCACAAGAATATAAAAACTCTAAATAAAAAAATAGAGAGTATTCATAGAGCTGGTAATTTCGCTTCAAACATAAAAAAAAAAAATTGAAGGAGCTTCAAGCTGAGCTAGGAAAATGGTACGAAATAAAAATGATTACTATCACCAGATTTCGAGGGATAATTTTTTTAGTGAATATGATCAAAACACTGAATACTTCCATGCAACAGCTTCAGATAGGAAAAGGATCAATTCTATCAATTCTCTTAGAGAACCTTCGGGCCTTTGGTTATCTGATAGAGACCAGATTTACTCCCTTCTTGTCAATCATTTATCTCAGATCGGTACCTCTCAAATAAGCAATTATGATATTGATATCTCAAACATAATTGAACCTTGCATCTCTGAAGAAGAAAACTCATCTCTCTGTGAAATTCCTTCAAAAGAAGAAATCTGGGCTACAATTTCTAACATGAATCAATGGGGAGCTCCGGGCCCCGACGGTTTCCAACCCGGCTTTCTTAAAGCGAACTGGGACATACTGGGTAGTGATATTACTTTTGCAATTCAAGATTTCTTTAAAACTGGGATTTTAAATCCGGAATTCAATTGCTCTTTAATCACTTTAATCCCAAAAATTTCCACTCCTCAGACCCCAGCAGATTTCAGACCCATAAGTTTAAGCAATACTACCTACAAGATAATCTCTAAGATTTTAGCTAATAGGCTAAACCTATCCTAAAAAAAATTATTTCCCCCAACCAATCAGCATTTCTACCAGGCAGGCAAATTACGGATAACATTATCATAGCCCACGAACTCCTTCACTCAATGAGAATTTCAAAAGCCAAAAAGGGTTACCTTGCTCTTAAACTGGATCTCTCTAAAGCTTTTGATAGAGTGGAGTGGGGTTTCATTAATAAGGCACTTTTATCCTTTGGTTTTACCCCCTCTTGGGTAAATCTAATCATGCAATGTATTTCAACCACATCATTTTCTATACTCCTTAATGGTTCTCCGGGGTCGACATTCAAAAACTCTAGAGGATTAAGACAAGGAGATCCCCTTTCCCCTTATCTTTTCTTAATCTGTATGGAAATTCTATCCAGATTATTGGAGAGAGTAATAGAGGGAAAAAAGTTATCAGGGCTGAAAATCAATAAAGACGCTCCGAATATTTCCCACCTATTCTTTGCAGATGACTGCTTTCTTTTCACAAGAGCAGATTTAGGAGAAGCAAAAAATCTACTAGACATTTTATCATATTTTGGAGAAATAACGGGGCAAATGGTTAATCTTCAAAAATCTGGAATACATTTCAGCCGCCGCATTCACCCGAGACACGGAAAAATAATTGCGAAAATCTTAAAAGTTCAGCTGATGACAAAAAATGAAAGGTATTTAGGGACGCCTCTATTCTTTGATAAAAATAGAAAAGATAATTTTGAACCTCTTCTTCAAAGGTACTATGCTACTCTTCAAGGATGGAAATCGAAACTTCTCTCACAGGCAGGGCGGACAGTGCTAATAAAATCTGTTCTTCAAGCTTACCCTACTTACCAAATGCAAGTTTTAGCATTACCCAAAGAGACTCTTGATCAATTATACATAATACAAAGGAACTTTTGGTGGAAAAAAGATGGGGTAAAAAGACAGGGCGGTTTTATAAAATCTTGGGCTGGTATCTGCAAACCCATATCGCAAGGGGGGTTAGGCATTAAAAACCCTCACCAGTTCAATTTAGCCCTTCTAACCAAATTAGTCAGCAAACTAATCTCTGAACCAGATCAATTATGGGTTAAACTTCTAAAAGCAAAATACTTCCCAAACACTAATCCACTAGAATCTTCTAGAACTTCCAATCTTTCCTGGATTTGGACTAGTATCCAAAAAGGTCTGAATCTTATAAAGGGTAACTTTGTGTGGCAAGTTAAAAATGGAGAGTCAGCAAAAATTTGGGAAGACAGATGGATTCCAAATGAAAATATAATTCAACAACCGGCGGATAGAGGAGACCAAGTTCCAAAAATTGTAAAAGAGCTTATCACTCCTGAAAACAGTTGGGATATAGAAAAATTAGATGAATACTTCAGTCCTGCGATTAAAGAAAAAATCCTTGCAATCTCAACTAAAAACGAAGATAAAGATAAAATGAAGTGGAGGCACCATTCTTCAGGAGCTTTCTCAGTGAAAAATATCTATAATTTTCTTAACAACCAGGATCAAGAAGTTGACACTATGGTTGATTTTCCTTGGATGAAATTATGGAAAATTAAAACAATTCCAAGAATTAAATTATTCCTTTGGAAATTAGTGCAGAAGGCTCTCCCAACTTCAAGTAGACTTGCATCTCATATGGACAATATTTCTGCTGACTGCCAGATGTGTGACGCTCAAATTCAAGAAACCGAGCAATATTTATTCAGGTTTTGCCCCTTTGCGAGAGCCATCTGGTTTGGGGTTTCGTTAAGCTTTATTAACTACCCACGTACTTTTCCTGACTCAATATGCAATTGGGTCAAAAACTGGATAGAAGACCCGAACTATGCTCAAATATCAGACAAAATTGCTACAGTCCTCTGGTTTATATGGAAATACAGATGTTCAGTTGTCTTCGAAGGAAAGGATCCTAACCCGACAATGCTGATAGAGATGATAAACAAATATCTACACTCAGCAGCTTCAATATCAATCACGAAAAAAACTTCAGCTAGAAATGAAGTAGTATCAACTCCAAATTGGAATACAATTAACACGGATTGGATAATTTTTATAGATGCGGCTTTTATGAAAGAAGATCTTTCAATGGGTTTTTCCTTTATCTTATATTCAGTGGACCAAGAGGAATTCATGCATATCGAAGCAGGCTCAGATAAAGCAATGACAGTTGTTCATGCAGAAGCAAAGGCAATGCTTAAAGCTACATCTTGGTTAAGAAATAATATTTTATCCAGTGTTTCAATTATCACGGATTGTAAAACTATTGTTGATTTCATCAACAAGAAGTGTAAGGAAGGAAATATCTTGGGAAGCTGAAAACACAATAAAAGAAGTTGAAGCGAACCTAGATAACCTTCCTCAAGCCAAGGTAAGATATATAAACAGAAAATACAACTCAACGGCAGATTCATTAGCTAAGGAAGCAAGAATCAAGAGCCTCCAACATTTATCTTTACATATTAGAGAAAAAAATTGTAAGTCAAGTATTTTTGAGAAAAATGATGTTGTAAATCTATTGTACTATATTACTTGATTTATAATATCTTATCTTTTCATCAAAAAAAAACATATATTAATCAATAGAAAAAAATATATCATTTTTAACATAATCTGATTTTTGATTATTGTGATTTAATAATTTTAATAAACTACATTGGCATATGCATGACCATAAGTTCAAAATCCTTTACTATTAGTATTTTCTATAAAAAAATAGATGCTGGAAGATCAAAATATGATAGCAAACACCTCCACAGTTAACAATAATCAGGAGAAGAAACTAACTTGATGAATTACGTTCGTAATGGGAAGTGTTTGCATGCATGGGAGAAGACAAATGTGGTGCGACCAATGTAGAGCTATTCTTTAGGGTCTGGTTATAATGTGCTTAGGATAAGGAAGTTGACTAGACTCTGACCAATTTAGTTAGTCTAAATATAAACCATCAATTTGTTATTTTCTTGATAGACAACCATCGAATTACTATAATCCATTTTCAACCTTAAGTACTAAATGGGGAACCTTAAATATAATGGGTTTTCAATCTTAGGTACTAAACGGTGAACCTTTATTATACTAGTGATCTGAGTTTAAAACTCGACGGAACCAAATTTAAAAAAAAAATTATGTACGACTGCGTACCATATATCGAACCGGATTATGTTTTTAACCCATGACAAGAGTATTCGTTAAGATAATGTTGAGAAAAAGTTGAATGAGACTTGAGAAATATCTTCGTAAGTCTTGGTCCCGTTAGATTCCCAACATGGGGTGTTTTTATCCATCTAACTTTTTTTTGGATTTATAAAAGCATATGCAATTTTTTAACAGTGGAGTGTAGGATTTTGATTGTTTGAATGACTTTTGTGGAATGTGCTTTATATGATGGTCGAAGAGAAAAGCTTTTGGAATAATGAAAAATGAATCTCAGTGAAAAAGTTGAGAATGAAATGAAGTGGTGGTGTCTTGTCCGTAAAAAGAAATCAAGTGTTGCTACACATGGGAGTTGGGATGAGAATATTTCAGTTAATAACTGTTTGCCAGGAATTATGTCTTTCTTTTACATAATAAGCTTTAAAAAACCAGGTGATACTATTAGAATTACACAAACACCACCCATATTATTTGGGCTAAATAAAAACCATATCCAGGAAAAATGAAACAAAAACCCCATTTCAATTTAAAATTGTGAAATTTAGTTTTCATTACTCTTTTGCACTTCCAATCTTGCCCTCCACTGTCCCCGTATGCATATAAAATTTTCTTCTTCTCTCATAATTCATTTCTTTTTCCTCCTTCCCTAACACCACCACCACCTCCAACCGCCGCACCACCAGAAGTTTCAGATCTAATACCAACCTTCTTCTTCTTTTCTGTTACTATCATTTTACATCGCCACCAACCGTACCTCCGCGACCACCAACCAGTTACGATGTTCAGATCTGACATCAACACCAGATCCTTAATCCCCTCCTCCTCCCCCTTCAGCACTAGCATCAGTACCTTCTACTCTTTCTTCTGTACCTCTAGAAAATACACAACCATCTCCACCATCACCGCCTTGTTTTCTTCTTCCCCCAACCCCACCAAAAACACATCCTCTTCTTCCTCCTTTTCCTTTACCACTACAAGCAATAAGTTGAATTGATGATAGTAATACGATTGAATTTGAGAGTGAGCCGAAATGATTCATGTATTTCAGTATTATTACAAACTCAATTAGTGAAGCCAAGGTGGTGATGCTGGCGAATTGATCTCATGGTGGAAATGAACCATTGACCAGGATTCAATTTCATATACTTATTGTGTTGGGAGAAACGATGAATTTTAATGTTAATTTGAAGTTGGTAAGTAATTAAAATTTTATTATTTCACTGATTTTTAATTAAATTAGATATTGGATCTTGTTTTGTTGTGAATTTTGTTGAAACTGGGAATCGAAAATCCCAAAGAAAAGTTGAATTTTTCTTTTTGGTGTTAATTGATTTGTTGGTGGAATAATATTAATTGATTTTTTAGCATTCAACACAGTTATAAACATTTTTGTTCTGAGTCCAACTTCCAGATTGTTTTTAGGTGGTTGAAGCTTTGGGGAAAATGAAATTTGCTCATATTTACCCTGATCCTCAAAACCGTCGGTTACGTGATGCCCTTGCCAAAGATTCTGGTGTTGAGTCTGAGTATATTCTTGTAGGATGTGGTGCAGATGAGCTTATCGATTTAATCATGCGGTAAGATATCAATGATTATATGAAAGTCAATATTGCCTACTGAATTGGTAATCTGAATTTTGGTTCGTTTATTATTTTCTTCTTCAGCTGTGTGCTTGACCCAGGTGATAAGATTGTGGACTGTCCTCCTACATTTACAATGTATGGATTTGATGCAGCAGTAAATGGAGCTTTGGTCATCAAGGGTAGGAAAACTGACGTTTTCTTTTACTGTTCTTTTTTCAATTTCCATTTGATATCAGCTTAAGATGGTGATGCTGAGACGCATCACCAGGATCCTAATAGCCATGGGATGTATACCTATTGCTGATACTTTTGCTATGTTATTGTGCAGTACCCATGAAGTCAGATTTTAGCTTGAATGTGGAACAAATTAATGAGGTTGTTCGTCGGGAGAATCCAAAGTGCATATTCCTAACCTCTCCTAACAATCCAGATGGAAGGTATTTTTTCAGTTAAAAGGAAGTCTCACACATTAAGTAAGAGACGTTCTATACATTGAAAGCTTTGTGAAATACCATTTAGGAATGCCATGTCAATCATAACGTTTCAATGACGTCTTTCTATCAATGGACGTGTATAATACCTCTTGTAATTTTTCTTACAGTTGAATAGACATTTCCACGAAACCAATTATGTTTTCATCTTATTTATGATGGAACCAAATAGGGTTTCATCTATTTATGATGAAACCAAATTGGGTTTCATCTAATTTTTGTTAATTAAGAAATTTTTGCTGTCAACATCGTTTTTGCCGTGGCCATTCTGAAAAGGGCATTGTTTATCATGAACCATGGTATTTTGGGAAGAATGAATCCTGACATTTTTTTTTTAATAAATTTGATGTCTGACTTGAAAGTCGGCGTGTTCGGTTTCATCATTGAAGTTTGTGTTGGTGAAATGACAATATGTGGAAAAATGATGAAACCAATTTCGGTTTCATCTATTTTTGGTGAAACCAATTTCGGTTTCATCATTTTTTTCTGTTTGGTTTCATCATTTGTTTTCTTATTTTGTTGAATGTTGATCAGGGAAATTAATTGTTTGTGGCGATGGCTGGTTGGTGGTGGTGGTCGGAGACAAACGGTGGTGTTTCTCGGCGATAAACAGCAAAGTAGGTTTTAGTTTCCCTCAAATGTGTGTTTTGATGATACATCTTCATCGTTGAAAACAATATTGTGCTGGGGAAATGACAGATTTATGTTGAAACCAAAATTGGTTTCATCAAATTCTGACGGTGGTGGTAGTGGTGCTTGTGGTTGTGGCGGCGATGGGGGTGGTGCAGTTGACGGTGGTGGTAGGTTTCATCTTATTGTGTTTCTTTTATGATGAAACCAAATTTTGGCTTCACCTGATTTTTTTTCCTAATTTATTCGGCCTGACTTGGAAGTCGATGTGTTTGGTTTCATCATTGAAGTTTGTGTTGGTGAAATTACAATATGTGAAAAATGATAAAACCAATTTCAGTTTCATCTAATTTTGGTGAAACCAATTTTGGTTTCATCATTTTTCCTGCTTGGTTTCATCATTTTTTCCTCATTTTGTTGAATATTGATCAATGAAATTAATTGTTTGTGGTGGTGGCGGCTGGTTGGTGGTGGTGGTCAGTGATAATGGTGGTGTTGCTCATTGTTGGTGGTTGTCTTCGTCGGCGGTGGTATGTGGTGGTGGTCGGTGGCGGCGGTAGTAGTTGGCGGCGGGGGTGGGTGGTGGTGGTTGGTGACGGCGGTGGTGATTGGCGGCGGTTGCTAGGTGGTGGTTGGCAGTGCCGGTGGTGGTGGTGGAGGTGGTGGTGTTGGTTGGTGGCGGCGACGGTGGTGGCTCGGTGGTGGTTGACGGTGAGGTGGTGGTGGTTGCGCGGTGGTTGGCGGCGGTGATGGTGTTGTCTCGGTGGTGGTTGGCGGCGAGGTGGTGGTGGTTGTGCGGTGGTGATTGGTGGCGGCGTTGGTGTTTGGAGGCGGTGGTGGCGGCGCGTTGGTGGTTGGACGCGGTGGTGGCGGTTGGGGGCAGCGGTGGTGGTGGCTCGGTGGTGGCACGTTGGTGGTTGTGGTGGTCAGCCAGAAGTGGTGGTGGCGTGGTGGTGGTGCTACTGCTGGTGGTGGTCGGCGGCCAGTGGTGGTCGGTGGTGGTGCATTGTTGTTGATGATAATATAATTAAAATTTAAAGGTGGGGTTGATATTTGTTTTTATTAGGGTGATTTAAACTAGCAGGGTAATATAGACAGTTTATGTTAAATGGGGTTTTTGTGAGCAATTTGTTTTGTTGGAGTTTTTGTACATAGATAATGACACCTTTGGGGTTATAACTCGCGGACTATTTCTTTTATCGACATCTTTGCTCTCGTGCCTAGTTAGCAATTTGGGGTACGCTGAAAACTCGGGACCGTAATGTAAGAGTATCACTCGGTCAGAAGAATATTCCGAATTTGATTCTTGATTTGGCAATAATTTGGAACCATATATATATATACACGTATAATTTGTCTTATTTCGGTAATCATTTTTATTTTCTTGTCGGATTTCTCGGTATTGTACTCTTACGGTATGATATTGTTTCTTTGTGGTCTCTTATTTTCAATCTTAAACTCATTTTAACCTCGAATTACCATTAATGAAAAAATGAAAAGACAATATCTTCCAAATATATACTTACATTTCAATGCCTACTATGTTCTAAATATCAGGCCTAAAATTAAATCCGAAGGCTATTTTTCAGTTTTTTGATGTATGGGATAATAACGTTTCTTCATGGAAGGGGAAGGAAATTTGGAAAATGCTTCCTTATACTCTTTTTCGGATTGCATAGAAGGAGAGGAACAACCGAATTTTTAGAAGGAGGCAGAGAGATCGGTCATGGAGAGTGTGGAATAAATCAAACAAATAACTTGTCCTTTGGAGTTGTGATACGGATATTTTTAAATTTGTTGATTCAAGTTTGATTTTTAGCAATCGAGGGCGCCGATGGCTGTGTAACAACTCTTTTCTTGATTTCGTTTCTTGATTTTTTACTTTTTAATCAAAACAAAAAACACAACCCAACCTTTTTTGTAAACCTGGCCGGATTGGGGTATACCCAGACTAATTGGGGTATACCCAAATTTAAGTGGACACTTTTTAAGGGCGAAAGGGGGGGGTCTCCTAATGGGTGAAGTTACAGAACTATCATTTCCCATTATAATTCTTATTACCCTAATCAGATATCATTTCATCTTCTCCTCTTGTTCTTCTCATCTTCTACCATATCGGCGTCTCCATTCCCCACCATCGAAAACTCGTGGATTAATTTGTCGTAATCATCGATTCCAAAAATCGATTGTCGATTAATCTTCATGGAGCGGCTGAAGGCTACTCGTTTGAAACAAACTAATAGAAAACCTAATCGAGATAACTCTGGAATTGCAAACTTACTTCAATACAAACGGAGTAAAAACACCGTTTAAGAAGAAGAAATCAACGCCGCTGAAACCGAAGAAATGACGTGATTGAGAAAGTAACGGCCTACTTAAACTCACTCCAGTACTTCAATTTTATGTTTGCATGTCAAATTAGGTCAGAAAAATCAAAATTTTGAATCCGCAGTTACTTAGCCGGCAGGGTCTCTGATTCACGACCCTGCCGACTTTTCATATTTAGGGTAAGTCAGCAAGCTCTTAGGTTGAAGATCTTTCCGACTGTTAATATCTGTAACCGCTATTTATAGGGTCGGCATGGTATTTAACCTTAATACCATGCCGACTAAATGTGTTTCTTACAGTCGTTGGATTATAAATTTTTACCCTGTCGACGGTATGCTTTGAAATTTTTTGGTGTTTCCTGATTGAAAAAGCGGGGGACAATATTTCGTTTAGGCAATCTATATGAACTAACTCCAATATACTTCCAAGAGAATCAACTAGACAGTCAGACTAAATCAAGGAAAATACATTCAAGAGTTATATCTTTGTTTCTCAATGTAATAAGCAAATCAAACATATAGAAATCCGCAAGCCTGATTATTATGAGAAACAACTTGAACGGTACCAAAGATCAATATTCAAGTGCCAATTAATTTATATCAATAACCAAAGGTCGGATTATCTAATTGATTGAACTACGCACATCCCTTGATATTTCAATTATATAGAAAGTATAATGCGGAAAAGAAATAACACAAAAACCAGAAATTTTGTTAACGAAGAAATCACAAATGCAGAAAAACCCCGGGACCTAGTCCAGATTTGAACACCATAATGTATTAAGCCGCTACAGACTCTAGCCTACTACAAGTTAACTTCGGACTGGAATGTAGTTGATCTCTAACCAATCTCATACTGATTAAGGTATAGTCGCGCTCCTTACGCCCCTGAATCCTAGCAGGACTCTATGCACTTGATTCCCTTAGCTGATCTCACCTACAACTAAGAGTTGCTACAACCCAAAGTCGTAGAAAATCTGTCTTACACAGAAAAGTCTATTGAATAGATAAATATTCTCCCACAGAAATACATGTGAGTTTTTGTTCCGTCTTTTGATTAATCAAGGTGAACAAGAACCAATTGATACACCGGACTTATATTCCCGAAGAACAACCTAGTAATATCAATCACCTCACAATGATCTTAACCGTATGGAAGCGGAACAGGATATATTGTGGAATCACAAACAATGAGACGAAGATGTTTGTGACTACTTTTTATCTTACCTATCGGAGATTGAATCTCAAGAAAATCTTAGAGAAGATAGTACTCAATACGATAGAACAAATTAAGATATGAACACGTAACTACAGAGAAAATAGTTGGGTCTGGCTTCAGAATCCCAATGAAGTCATTAACCTATAATGGTTTTAGAAAAACCTAGGTTAAAGGAGAATCGAATCGACTCGCAACTAGTATCACACATGAGGTGTGGGGAGTAGGTTTCCCACTTGATAGAGTTATCCCTTATATAGTCTTCAAATCAAGGTTTGCAATCAATGTTACCTTGGTAAAAAGCATTCAATATTCATCGTTAGATGAAAACATGATTAGATTCAAGATAATATCTTTCAACCGTTAGATCGAACTTAGCTTGTTATACACAAATGAAATGTGACTTCATTTATATATGGGTAGCTGTACCTAAATGTGTGCACTAAGTTGTCTCAACAATAGTTAACCGAAGTTAGACATATTAACACTTTCATAACAACTGGTTTAAATGACTCAAATGAAACTAGTTATAGACTTGTTCAATTGTTTATATTCTCATAAAAGTATACAAGACACAATTGAAGCAAAATCGATTTTGATTCACTCGAATCAATTCATGAATATTATAGTCACGGTTTGAAAAAGATTGCATTCCTTATTATATAAATGTATTTGTTCATGAACAAACCGATTTTAGAACATAACCCTCTCAAGTATGCAAACGAGTACGCATACCTAAGTAGCCGGACTTGGTTAGGGTTCGCCAGTATGCGAACGGGTATGCATACTATGGTTCCCGGACTTGGAATAACTTGCAACAGTTAGCATACAAGTACACATACTGTGCTATATCCAATTAATGGTTATTTTTTTCAAATTCCATCTTAATCATTAAAACATTCTTAGAAGACGGGAATAGCTGTCTCACACAAACTATTAGTTTCAAAGCAATTTTCAGGTGATCAATAGATCAGTACGAAACATTCCGAGTCTACATCAAATGACTGTCTCACACAAATCATGTAAGATATTACCAGGCGATTTTCACATGATTATCTTTTGACTTTCGTCAAGAATAAAAATGAACTTGGTTAAAGCGAAAGCTTATAACACATATTTCGAGAAATATGTAAGCAAGTTAAACTCAGCTCGAAATATCAAATGTGTATAAAGTAAAGTCTATATAGTTATACGAATTTTGTCTCAATAGGAGATTTAATAGAAATAGACTTCTGAGTGATAGATGAGTTCAAGTCTCCGCGTTTTCAATAGATGAATTCCGAGAAGTCTAAACCTCAACTACATATTTTATCCTAATCCGAGACATAGCTATAAGTTGACTAGAAATCAAGACTTATAGTTTTGACAACTAAACTTGACAAACAAGCTTGAGATAAAAACGCTTGCGATTTCGACCGAGCAGTTCTCTAATACTGATGCCATAAGTTATAAGATCGGCATGGTATTAATTTGAATACCACCATGCCGACTGCAGTTTAGCCGACATTATATGAATTATAGATGTTGATACATGAAAAATAATACCCCTTAACGGGATGAGGTTCCCCAAAAGGGATAGGCAAGCCTAACATAAGACATGGGGACTAATCCCAAGTACAATAAGAAAATATCCATAAGAAAAAAGGGACAAGGAAGGGATTAATGAAGAAGGAAGAGGTTACATTAATGAAGGAGTGGCATTAAAAGTAATTTAGGAGGTTTAGAACATGTGGCATGATGTTACAAAAGGATGGGCTTTTGGAAAGTCTATATATGGAATGACAAGGTACAATGGAAAGAGAACTTTCTCTCTTATCATTCCTAGTAAGTGTAGTTATTAGGTGTGACTATGACGGGTAGGACCAAAATCATATTCACCCCTCATAATTTTGCGACCATACCCGGAGGCTCGTGCCTAGCTCACCATGACACACATGGGAGGCGCTAACTCAAGCGCGCCCAAGAACCAATCAACCAACCGACCTCTTAACCTGGACGAAGTAACAATTGACAAAAATGAGGATAGTGAAGAAGAAATATTAGCCCAAGATATCGTTACCCAACCAAGAATGGACGAACCTCGGAATAAAGAAGCGAGAGTAATGCAGGAGAAAAACATGCAAGCAATTCTGTTACAGAAGCCCACACCCCTATCCCTGCAGGATATACAAAATTTTTTGGAGGAACGCACACGGAGAAGGCGAAAGCTGGAGGACTGGATAAGGCAAGTTGTGGTGGTAGGCCAAAAATCCTCCAAGGAAGCAACACAGGGAGAATAACACAAAGGTAACAATCCAATAACAATGTCACATGAGGAAATAGTGAGATACCTAGAACAAAACTACCACGTGATAAAACAAGACAACCATTATCTTATATGTATCCCTTATCCAGCAAGTATCCGCGAATACTAGTATCCTAAAGAGTTCACGTCTCCAAAGTTTAAGACGTATCATGGACAGGGAAATGCACGGGAACACCTCAGCCGATTCCTATCGTCAATCAATGACAAGATTTCCAATAAGAAGTTATGCCAGAGAGAATTATCCAAGTCACTAACGGGCACAACATTCACCTGGTACGATAACCTAAAGGCAGAAAGCGTGGATTCTTGGTCGGTCATGTTCCCGCTCTTCCTTGGAAAATTCTACTCAGCGAAAAGAAAGATCAGGTCGATTTATCTGAGCCGAAGTGGTCATCATATAGGAGAAGAAATGGGGAAGTACATCCTGCGGTTCCACCTCGCATTGGATTGCCACGAAGATATCAGTGAAGGAACACTTTTCGATATATGCGTATGCGGAATGATACCGCCTTTAAAGGAAGTTTGATCAACTTCAGATTCCATACTTTCATCTAGATAGAAGAAGCAGCGAAAAGGATCGCTGACTGTGTGGGAGAAACACACACAGACCCCACCTAGCGCTACGAAGTCCAAGATGTATCTGAACTACTGCGTAATGTAAGGTGAAAAAGCGTGGGTCTAACAACCTCACCCAATATCTCGATTAGCAATCTATATGGACTAACTCTAATATAGTTTTAAGAGAATCAACAAGACAGGCATACTCAATCTTAAGGGTGGTGCTATACCGCACGACAGTGCGAGAAAGATATGTAAGCTAGCAAACAGCTAGACGTTGGATGCAAAATGGACGCACAAGATATATTTGGTGCCAAATATTATTGTGGGGATAATTTTTAATAAGTCCCCGTCTTAATTTGTAATTATTAACTCAAACCCCTTCATCTTCATCTTCACCAACTGAATAATTATTTTTTGGTGAGTTTAATTTTGATCCCAAAAAAATAAATGAAAAATGTAAAAACAGATCGAGTTTAACTAACAAAATCCTCCACAATCATCTTCACTTCCACTGATATCATCACCACAACCATCTGCAATGTTGCACTTTCACTTCCTCCTACAACACCACCATTGACAAACCCAAAATTGGAAAAACAAAAAATCTGGATTTGCTTATGATCACCACTGATTTTTCTATCAACCGATAATTAAAACCCATTTTCAGAAGAAATTTTTTTTTATTAAAACCCACACAATACCGATTGAAAACCAAACACTAAATTTAAAATTGAAATTACTGAAAATAATTTGAAGTTTTTACATCAACATTCAGAGTTATAAGTTAGATTTCAACTCTAGCTTTATATCAACCTGATTTCGTACTTCAACATGCACCAGTTTGATCTTCACATGCACTTTGTGTTTCAAATATACTGAAATCAATTGACCAAGCATCGTTAAATTAAGATTGAGACTAATCGCACATAAGTGACAAGTATATGGTTAAAAAGGAAGTAGTCCTTATAAATAAAATATAAGAATTGTTAAGGTTGTTTTGAGTTTATTAATTTATATTAGAGGGCTAGATTGCAATTAGAATCTGTTGCAGGTGGACATCCATCATCAATGGCTGAAATTATATTGATATTATCATCCAAGTGCTTTCACCCCGCTAGCTTATATATCTTTCCCTCACTGTCGTGCGGGATAGTACCACCCCAATCTTAATAAAAAGTATATCAAGGAGTTAATATATATATCTCTCGATTTGATCTATACTCAAGCAAATAGAAATCTGCGAGTCTTTATCAAATACAAGAGAGATATAAACTTGGATGGTATCAAAAACCAATATCCAAGGATCAATCAATTTCCAATCAACAACCAAAGGTTGGATTTCACAATTGATCGATACAATTCACAACCTATGATATTTCAATTATATAACAAAATATAATGCGAAATATAAATAACACAAACACCAAAAAAATTGTTAACGAGGAAACCGCAAATGTAGAAAATCCCCGGGACCTTGTCCAGATTGAACACCGCACTGTATTAAGCCGCTACAGACACTAGCCTACTACAAACTAACTTCGTCCTGGACTGTAGTTGAACCCTAATCAATATCACACTGATTCAAGGTACAATTGCGCTCCTTACATCTATGATACCAGTAGGATACTACGCACTTGATTCCCTTAGATGATCTCACCCACAACCAAGAGTTTCTAAGACCCAAATTTGAAGACTTGAATAGACAAATCTGTATCACACAGACTAGTCTACGATAATAGATAAATCTGTCTCCCACAGATAAACGTATGAGTTTTGTTCCATTTTTTGATAAAATCAAGGTGAACAGGAACCAATCATTAACCCGGACTTATATTCCTAAAGAACAACCTAGAATTATTGATCACCTCACAATAATCTAAATCGTATGGTAGCGAAACTAGATATTGCGGAATCACAATCGATGAGACGAAGATGTTTGTGATTTCTTTTTATCTTGCCATATCGGAGATATAATATCAAGCCAATTATTCAATTGAACTTGTACGATAGAATATGGAAAGTTCAGATCTCTCAACTACAAGAGAAGTACTTTCGTCTGGCTTCACAATCCCAATGAAGTCCCTAAGTCATTAATCGACAGGGTCTCGAGAAGAAACCAACGATTAAAGGAGAATCGACTCTAGCAAACCAAATAATATCACACATGAGGTGTGGAGATTAGTTTTTTCCAGTTGCTAGAGTCTCATAATATAGTTTTCACATCAGGGTTTGCAATCCAAGTTACCTTGGTAACAAAACATTCAATATTCACCGTTAGATGAAAAACCTAATTTATCCAAGCTAATATCTTTCACCCGTTAGATCGAAGCTTAGCTTGTCACACACAAAAATGAAATGTATTTCATTTAGGTTTGAGTAACCATACCTAAACATGTACATTAGTTGGTTCAAAAATGGTTGACCAATGGTTAGCCATATGAGTACTTTCATATCAACCGTATTCATCTTCTCATAACTAGTTCAAATGACTCATAAGAACTAGTTCAAGAGTTGTTCAATTGCATGGAAATCTTATGTACTACATAAGACACAATTGAAGCAAAATCGGTTTGATTCACTTGAATCAATTCATGAACAATATAGCCACGGTTTGCAAAGATTGCATTCCTTATTGTTTTATTGTTTAAGTTCATGAACAACCGATTTGAGAAATAACCAGCTTGGGTATGTGTACCTTTGCTACCGGAATTGAGTTTGAAAACCCAGCAGAAATTTTCGGTTGAAAACTTCCGTGAGTACGCATACCTAAGGTGACTAGTTTTTAAGTTCGTAAAATCCAAACTCAGCAGAAATTCACGGACATGAATAGCTACCAGTACGCTTACGGGCATGCATACCCAACCTGTCTCCTTCACCAATACCGCATGTACACATATACATGTACTTGGTTTTCGGTACATGGACTTATACACTAATGTGCGAACACACTATATATGCTTATATCCATAGGTGGTTACATAATCTCAACTCTACATTTCAATCATTGAAACATTCTTCTATAATGTTAATAGTCGTTAGACATAAAGAATCGACTATCTTCATCAAATCCATTTTCGAGATTGAAACGTCATCATGACTTTCATCACGGATAAAGATGAAAGTGGTTAAAGCGAAAGCTTACCAAAACATATTTCGAGAAAAAGATAGGCGAGTAAACTCGGCTCGAAATAGCAAATGTGTATGTATGAAAACTATCATACTTATATGACTGTTGTCTCAAGAGTAGGAGATAGATAGACTTTTGAGTGCTAGATAAGTTCAAGTCTCCACATACCTTTTTGGTCGGATAAAATTCCACCGGTTCCTTGAGTAGTTCTTCGTCTTCATAAGATAATCGCCATGGAGTATGGAGCTCAACTATACTTAACTATCATAAACCGAGACTTAGTCATAAGTAAACTAGAAACCAAGACGTATAGTTTTGATCACTAATATTGACAAACATGCTTGAGATAACAATGCATACGAGTTCTACCGAGCAATGCTCTAACATAAGTCTCAACATTGGACTAGTTTCGAACACCCGATGGGAACCTAGGAGGAAGAAGTTGGACCATGCGAGACTCCAATCTACTACCCCCTTTGCCATGTAGCAGAGAACGTGTAATCGAACTTTTAAGTCAATGGGTCGCCAGAAGGGAAATAGAGATACCCAACATTGGTAGATGTCAATAAAATGGATAAAATGCCGCCAAGTACTGCCATTACCACCAGAGGTTAGGACACCCGACAGTGGAGTGTTTCGCCGTAAGGAGCATCTTCGAGCGTAAACACATAGCTGGAGAACTCTAGGAAACGAAACAAGCAATGGCATACGATCCCCTTCCTCATCACTAAGTCACCAATACACGGAGGTGGCGCCATCTAAGAAAGGGAAAGTTACATTCTCTGTCCGTCATAATCAACAACAATATAAATATAGAACATTGCAAATTTTTATTCTAAAAAGGTACAATTTACAAAAGGACACGGGAATGCCAATGGCACCCGATCGGTTGACAAGTTCATAGAAGACTATGGGAATGCCAAAGGCGCCCGGTCGGCTGACAAATTTACATAGGCTACGGGAATGACAAAGGCGCCCGGTCGGCCAACAAACTTACAGAGGATACGAGAATGCCAAAGGCTCCCGGCCGGCCAACAAACTTACAGAGGCTACGGGAATGCCAAAGGCGCCCGCTCGGCCAACAAACTTACATAGGCTACGGGAATGCCAAAGGCGCCCGGACAGCCAACAAATTTACAGAGGCTACGGAAATGCCAAAGGCGCCCGGTCGGCCAACAAACTTACAGAGGCTACAGGAATGCCAAAGATGCCCGATCGGCCAACAAATTTATAGAGGTTATAGCAATGCAAAATGCGCCCGGACATCCAAAAAATTTACAGAGGTTACGGGAATGCCAAAGGCGCCCGGTCAACTAACACACGCGCCAAAAACTAGGAGTGTCGGAGGTGCCCAAACGACCATCCAAAAAGGAAGAGTACGAGCGTTTAAACTACGACCTACCCCCACCCCACCCCACCCCACCCCAACTATCTCATTCTAAAAAAGGGAAAAATGGGGGAATAGACGCATTCAACTTACGCCCTACCCATCCCGCCCCACTCTTTCACAATAAAAGGGCGGAAAGTAGGCGCGTTTAACCTACGACCTACCCCACCTCACCCCAACTATCTCATTCAAAAGAAGGAAAAAGGGGGTTGGGTGGGGTGATGGTCAGGGTTCGGGAGGGGGGGGGGGGAGTAGGCGCATTTAACCTACGCCCTACCCATCACGCCTAACTCTTTCACAAAAACAATGGGGGAGTAGGCGCATTTAACCTACGACCTACCCATCTCACGGTCTCACCCCACTCTTTCACAATAAAAATGGGTGGAGTAGGCATGTTCAACCTACAACCTACCCCCACCCTACCCCAACTATCTCATTCGGAAAAAGTCAAAAAGGGGGAGTAGGCGTATTTAACCTACGCCCTACCCCATCTTTCCCCACTCCGATAAAAGAAAAGAGGGAGTAGGCCCGTTTAACCTACGACCTAGCCCCACTATACCCAACTTGAATACAATGCAAAAAAGAAAAGAGAGCAAAGAATAGAGGACATAGGCGCGTTTAACCCACACGTAATAAAATAATTAAAAACACAATCTTCCAAACAAGCACACCACATAGAAATATCCGAGAGACACAACCTTTTGTCCAAACTAAAAAAAAAATAGGGGGGGGGGGAATAAAGGCGAGATAAAGAAAGAAAATAACGCACAATCAAAAGGGAAACTGCATCAAGACGGTTGGAGTGAAGACAACTCTTGTCGCTTCTTCTCAAGCTCAACACGAACCTACTCTTTGGCGGTCTCGACCCGTATCATCTCATCACTAGAAACTCCCACATCCGCGACATGAAGATTCAACATCGTCTTCCTTGCAGCAGTTGTCTTTGAACACTCCGCTAGTTTCTCCTCCAGCTGAGAAATCTACCCCAAGAGATGAACATGAGGGTCATTACGATCCTTCACTTTTGCTAGCATCTCTCTTAACCACCCCACCGGAAAATTGATGTTCATCGATGCACGAATGTAGGTTTCCCAGTTATGCATCACCGTAGCATCAATAGGATCATCCCTCACCCGCGTAAGCTGGTTGGAAACCTCGAGCAAGTTTTTGGTCATATAACATAAAGTACGCATATCGAGGAGATCTGCCTTCGCCATGTGACCACCACCACGTTCCACAATGTCCCTATAAGTGGCATCATAAATTAATGGCACCCAAAATCCATGAACCAACATATGAGTGGTAGGATCGACCCCAACATCCGCAAAACTCACCACTTTGGGAAAACGGAACTGAGCATCCTTAGGGATTGTCAGCGCGTCGGGAATGTTGGGAAGCCTTCCTATGAGACCAAATGTTGCATAACCATCATTGTATGTACGAGAGCACTTCACAACCCTATCACCACCAGCAACTATGCACCTTACACACTCTACGCTGGAGACTTCTGTCTTGAGAGTCTCTTTACGTTTTCTGCCCATATCCTACAACCCAAGATAAGATGAACGCTGATAAATAACCAAGAGGAGCGACAACAAGACACACAAATAAGATACTAACCTCGCAAAAATCTGAATTAAGTGGGGGATTATAAGGTTTATGACGAGGAATGGAAGAACCAGAAGAAGATTCAGAATCTATAAAAAAGGGGGGGGGGAAGACAGAGGAGAAAGGAAGAGGAGAGTGTGAGAGCTAGGGACACGTATTCAATAAGGAAATGCGCAAATTACCTTTAGGGTCATCCATTGGTTGCGCCACGTAGGTCGAAGACCCACCAAACACTGACCGGTTCGACCCCGATGGACTCATCGAATGTAACACGTCACTAGGAGACACCAGAGCTTCCCCTTGACGCGAAGAGTCCCAGCTCGAAAAGGATTGACCGACGATATGTGAAGTTGCGGGGATACCCAACCCGTTCCATGGGACAAATGGACTCCGAGGACGCGCACCAAATCTACAAATAAAGGAGTTGGACTACCGCAAGTGCTTCATGGAGGTTGCAACACGCTTCTCCGCCGAGCCTGCGTAGGATGCAAAGGCGAGATATTAACAGAAGAACTAGGGAGAGATAATTTAGATGCTTCTTGTTTAGCCTTCTTGACTGGAAACATCTTGTCCCCCCCCACACCGTTGTTACTTCTTATTTGAATAAGTATTAGTTAGGCTTAGAAATGCAACTTCACACCAACCTAGTCTCTATGGTTTCGACCTGTATTTTCCATGTTTTACATAGTATACACTATGCACTTTCAGTTTAATATAATTGTAGGTTATCTTTCCTATCATACCAGTTTTCTATGTAAACCCTCACGAGACTATAACTCATCCACTAGGGTAGCCTAGGGGTTCAAAGGCTTGATTCACGTGCTAAGTGCATCCGTTATTCATACAACAAGGAGTTAGATTTTATGTTTGAATCAATGTAGTAACAAAAATTGCATGAATAAAGTGAATTACAGTTTTCAAGATTTTGTTTTCTTTTGGGGATAACCAAAGTCGGCAAGGTTGTAATATTACAACAATGCCGACTATAGGTTAGCCGACAAAGTGAGAAATTAAATAGATGCCGACTATAGGTTAGCCGGCAAGGTAAAAGATCAATACCATGCAGACTACTGAAGCATTTACAACAGTCTCATTTGTGTCAAAAATAATAAAGTGGGAATTGTTAAGCATGCCGGCCAACGTTAGTCGGCATGGTATTCATTCGTCGACCTTGCTGATACTTTCAGAACTGAAAGTGTTGATTTCTTCAAATTTTGAGTATGATTCATACAACATCTTGGAAATCCCGATTTTAGAAGTATTTGCGTATTGTGCTTTCATTTTCGTTGCAAAAAATATTCTCAAAACAATTTTTTTTCATCAAAAATCTTCCCGCATAAGTTCAATCAAAAACAAAATTTCATAACTTAAATTCATAAGTCTCACAAGTTTTAATCAACTCAATTAATTAACCTAATCAGATTTTTTTTAGTGTTAACTAAACAAGAGTATATTATCTATTTAGAAAATACATGGTTAAGGGATGTCCTGTTTTACTTCAAAATAACTCAGGTTTTGTCTCATTATGTATACCCCAATATCGCCATGTTTGTAAATCCTAGCAATATTGTAAAGACCGGAAAAACAAGTTACCAAATTCCTAAAAATTACCAAAACATAATAATCTTTACTAATAGACATGCTGAACTGGTTTTGTATATAACTTGGCAAACCCCGTTATAGTAATGGATATTGGGATCTTGCATGGCTGCCCTAAACCATTCATAGAGCACGTAATCCACAACTCTCTTGCATGGAGAAAGCTTATCCAACACAATACAAATACTAATAAAAATGATCTTTTTTCCCAAAATTTATAAATCCACTCATGGGAGAGGATACTGGAAGGGCATTGAAAAAGAAAATGGGCTTTTTCAGTGGAACTCCAAGGTCAGAATTGGTGATGGGAAATGTTTAAAATTTTGGCTAGACCCATGGAAAACTCATGTCCCCTTCTGTACAACACATAAAAAAGCTTTCAAATCTACTACTAACAAGAACACCAAAGTAGCTGGTCTTGTACACAATGGGACATGGAGTCTGCATCTCTCTCAGGAGCTGGATGAGGAAATTAAGGCTGAGATTGAAGATATTCTCTTATTGATTGGTGTGACACCACACTTTGAGGCCTGCTCTGACACAATATCAACCACATACACAGTGAAAGAAGGTTATGATTGGTTCATGCAACAACAACATGGAGGAGGGGTGGATTTCAAATATGTATGGAACAAAAAGGTCCCCCCAAAGGCACAACTCTTGGTATGGCTCGCAATACATAATGTTATCCCTACTGTTGACAACTTAAACAAGAGAGGTGGTCAGATACAAGATTCTTTTTGCTGTTTCTGCAATTCAGAGGAGGAAGAAGTAAACCACATCTTGTTATTGTGTCCATTCGCAAAAAGTGTTGGCAGCATCTCTCTCTTCCCTTGGAGGCTGATTGGGTTCATAAAGTTGGGATAGAAAACCAATTTAAATTCTGGCATGCTTCCGGATGTAAAAAACTAGCTAAGAAGATATGGTACATCCTCCCATTTACCATAGTATGGGCTTTGTGGAAAGAAAGAAACAGAAGGGTAATGGCTAAAAAGATTGGCAGAGACAAGGAGATGGTCATCATAGAGATCAAGATGATTATCTACAATTGGGGTGACCAACATGCTTGGTTCCGCTTCACAAGCTTTAGAGACATCCTCTTAAACTGGAAATTAGCTCTAGATAATGGATGATCTGTAATTGATGCTTTCTTTTTTTACTCTGGGCTTTTAGTTCTCAGAAGTCATGTAATGGGCTGTTAGCCTGGTTATCTTTTTCTAATAAAATTTTATCCTTTATAAAATAAAATAAAATAAAATCCACAACTCTCTTCATCACATTAGGTGGCTACATTATTGGTGGTTAGTATTTGTCATTTTCTTGAACTCCCTCACAAAGTAAACAGAGACGTGGCAACCTATTATACTGCGACACTGTGTGATGTAAAATAAAACAATCTTTGTGGAAAGATAGCACAAACGGTTAAAGATGTGATACGCAGAATATCTGCTGTATTATAGACACATCAAAAGTTTAACCTAACAATATACCTTTCAGGAATCTGAATAGTCTGTCAGTGGGAGTCAAAATGGTTGTCGACTATCAAAGGAGAATCCTTGCAACTTTCTAAAAGAACCGACCACCAGAGAAAACAAGACACAGTAATCCCTGATGAGTGTCTGACTCAAAATTGTGAATCCCATTTTCTGACTCGAAAAGTCGAAAGGGACTAGACTCTATTAATTATTCCTCCCATACAGTCAAAGGAAGGGTTCATAATCATATCCATTTGACCATAATACGTGGCATTTTGGTAACTAGTGATTGGTCTGACTCACTATCACACCAAATTGGAAATACGCAATGTATCACCTATCCTCTTGGCTTTAATGGTTAATACAAAATGTTTAGTAGCTTCTTTAATGGATGGTTATAGAATTTGTCTTTAATTTAATTTGCTAAGAAAATTCAAATTCTAGCGATGTCGTGAAGCATTTATCCAACCATTATTATTGTATCTTGCATTATTGATCTTTCTTTCCTGAAGTAGAAGAAGATGTTCGGAATCTTTGGAATATGCATAATACCGGTAGAAATTCTTGTCTTTAAATTTTGATGAAGTAAATTGTCTTTTTACTCTTACCTTTCCCTATCTGGTTTTAAACACCCTTTTAGTATAGTGGAGGAGCAAAAATTGTAATCAAGAAGGAGGCCAAAAGAAAGAAAAAATTAGAATTTCACGGTCCCGTAAAAACTATACCTAATTTAATTTTGGAGACCAGTATAGCAAGTGGAGCAAAATGTTATTTCTTGTTCATGCTTAGCTCTGCCTCTTAAAAATCAATTTATGTTGTAAATGAAAATTAAAACATGTTCCAGTTACCTAAAAATGCTTCAAAAGAAAAGGAAAACTCATAAACAAAATAAAATAAAATAAAATACATTTACACCATGTTATCTTTTTCTCCCTTTCTGGGTCTAACTGAAATCACATAACTCATCTGATTCTGCTTAACTGTGGTTTGGTCCCATCACTAAGGGGTATTTTGTTCCCAACTCAAACGGGTTCGAGACAAGAATTAGGTTTAAATTAGTTAGTGAGTTAAATCTGACAAAATTTTCTTTGATTAATAAGTCTTCAATGGCTAAATGGATTTGGAGGTACTCTAAAGAGAAGCATGCCTGGTGGAGAACTATTATGACTGAAAAGAGTAAAACTGACTCTAAATTCTTAGTGCCTGCGGAGGAGAAGTGCATTACTGGAAGGAGCATGTGGCAGGTGATATTAAAAAGCAGAGAGGATTTGCAAGTCTGTGTAGAGATAAAAGTTAGAGGTGGGAATGAAACAAGATTTTGTCATGATTATTGGTTTCACAAAGTCATTTTTAAGAGTAAATATCCAAGACTATTTAGGATAAGCATGCAGAAGCATTGCACGGTGGCAGAAGTAATGGGAAATTCTTAGCCTTTATCTTTTAGCAGGGTCCTCAATCCGGCGGAGAGACACGATTTGTTAGAATTAAGAGATGATCTAAATTCAATAGTGTTACATGAGGGTGAGGAAGATTACTTGCATGGGGATTTCTCTTTGAAAAAGCTTTTCGAGAAGTTGAATAGAGAAGACGTTGAATGGGAGTATGCAGGCTTGTTGGAGAATAAACACATTCCACCGAAGGTTAATTTTATGTTTTGGGAAGGTCTTTACTTTTCAATTCCTACAAGAGTTATGTAGGAGCATAGAGGAGTGCAAATACCTAGCAATATTTGTGTGTTCTACAACAGGGAGCCGTAAACCCAAAACCATCTTTTTATTCATTGTCAGGTAGCGCGACTATTTGGAGTTATTTTATCAATTCGTGCAATGTAATCTGGGTGATGCGTTATCTCTTGCATCACTTCTGCAAATCTGGAACACGTTAAGGCTTAACAAAATCCGGAAGGAAATGTGGAAGCTTATTCCTTTTGTAGTGGTGTGGGTTTTTTGGCTAGAGAGAAATGATAGAATGTATGGGAAAAGTAACTAATATGAAGACGAGCTAAAGATGATCATTAAGCAGAATATACACTTATGGACTACTAGGCTAAAAACTTTTGATTCATACTCTTTGAATCAAGTCTTAAATCAATGGGAGACGATTCTATCTGTATAAGAGTTTTGTTTGCACTGTTTTAGTTTTCAGCTAGTGCTAACATGCTAGCTTTGTACATTCTTGTTTGTAGGTGAAAATGGTTTCTACTGATTTCGGTAATTGCGGGTGTGCAGGTGAGAAATAATTTAAACCCTAAACAATGTACTGCAAGGGAGTACTTTAAATTCGAGAGATCAATCTGTACAAGTCCGACCTAAAGCAAGAAATGGCCGTTCTAGACTTGCTTCGGTCACAAAGTGGAGGAGAATGGGTTGGTTTTGGGGAGGGAAGCAAGGAAAGTGGTGAGACCAGAATAGTTGATTCTGGAAGAGTAGTTGGGTTACTACGACTTGTTATCAGAAAAATGAGAGAGCTAACAAGAGAGCTAGCAAGTAAGTATTTCTGAGTGTTGTATCTCCCGTATGAACTTATTGTTCAATGGAAATAGGTAAGACCTATTTATACAAGTCGGAGTAAAAGCGTACCCTAGTCTCATTAAGGAGTGGGGAAGTAAATCGGAGGAGGTGGTAACCGTATGCATGGAATTGATGTTCCATAAAGTGGTTAATGCATGAAACGAGTTTTCATGAAACTGCTAACGTTATGGAATTAATGTCCTATAAAGTTGTTAACGCATGTGCTTTATGTCCCATGAACGTTTTACACATAACTTCCTGTATTTACTAACCGCCTCACCCTTATGAACTTCCTTATGACGGGCGTAGTGTACGCCGCACGCTGTAAACCGCCAAACCAATACCCAAAGAGGATCCCCCAGTTTGTGTTGATGTCTCGAATGTTTTTGGAAAACATGTAGCATGTTGTTGTGGCTTGGAAAGTCAAGCTCGGGATACTTGCTAGCATGGAGACCTTCTACGGTCGAGATTTTGCATATTGGGAGGAGGGGCAACCGTTGATCATTGCACGCCTTCGTTTTGGTAGCCACGTAGTGAGGGCCAACGTGGTGGCGCGGCTAGGTTGACATTCCGCTGACATGGCATGGTTTGGCGTGGCCAAACTTAGGTTTTCGAGCCAAAGGTAACCATGTGTCATCTGGTAACCTTGGATGGCTAGGATTTTCTCCTGGGATTGAAGGGCAACCGTTGATTATTGCACGCCTTTGTTTTGGTGGACGCGTAGGGAAGGCCAACAGGTGGCGCGACTAAGTTGGCATACCGTTGGCATGGCATGGTTTGGCGTGGCCAAACTTAGGTTTTTGGGCCAAAGGTTACCATGTGTCGTTTGGTAACCTTGGATGGCTAGAATTTTCTCTTGGGATTGAAGGGAAATCGTTGATTGTTGCACGCCTTCGTTTTGGTGGTCGCGTAGGGAAGGCCAACAGGGTGGCGCGACTAGGGTGTGGTTAGGCTTGGCATGTGGGGCCAAGGGTTTACCATGGGAGAATGGCGTAGCTAGGGCCAAGGCAAGGGCGTTTGGCTTGACATGATGTGACTAGCATGGCTAGGGCCAAGGCAAAGTGTGTTTGGCATGACGCGGCTAGCTTGGGCTAGGTGCAGTTTTGGCTTGGCATGTGGGGCCAAGGGGTTTCCATAGGCGCATGGCGTGACTAGCTTGGGCTAGGTGCGGTTTTGGCTTGGCATGTGGGGCCAAGGGTTTTCCATGGGAACATGTGTGTGACTAGATTGGGCTAGGTGCGGTTTTGGCTTGGCATGTGGGGCCAATGGTTTGCCATATAACATGGAGTGAGTAGCTTGGGCTAGGTGTGGTTTTGGCTTGGCATATGGGGCCAAGGGTTTTCCATAGGCGCATGGCGTGACTAGCTTGGGCTAGGTGCGGTTTTGTCTTGGCATGTGGGGCCAAGGGTTTTCTATAGGCGCAAGGCGTGACTAGCTTGGGCTAGGTGCGTGACCAAGCTAGGGTTTTGGGGCAAATGTCATTTGGTAACCTTAGACGGCTAGGATTTGATCCTGGGATTGAAGGGAAACCGTTGATATTGTACGCCTTCGTTTTGATAGCTGCGTAGTAAAGGCCAGTATGGTGGCGCGGCATGGGGCCATGGCGAGGTGCGTTTGGCATGGCGTAATAGGTGTGGCTGGAATGATTTTCCATTGGCACGGAGGTGCGGCTAGCATGGTTGGCATGCTTTGGCATGGTCGGTGTGGATAACATGATTTTCCATTGGCACAGAGGTGCGGCTAGCATGGTTGGCATGTTTGGCGCGGTCGGTGTGGCTGACATGATTTTCCATTGGCACAGAGGTGCGATTAGCATGGTTGGCATGCTTTTGCGCGGTCGGTGTGGATGGCATGATTTTCCATTGGCACAGAGGTGCGGATAGCATGGTTGGCATGCTTTGGCGCGTTCGGTGTGGCTGACATGAATTTCCATTGGCACAGAGGTGCGGCTAGCATGGTTGGCATGCTTTGGCGCGATCGGTGTGGATGGCATGATTTTCCATTGGCACAGAGGTGCGGCTAGCATGTTTGGCGTGGTCGGTGTGGCTGACATGATTTTCCATTGGCACAGAAGTGCGACTAGCATGGTTGGCATGCTTTGGCGCGGTCGGTGTGGCTGGCATGATTTTCCATTGGCACAGAGGTGCGGCTATCATGGTTGGCATGCTTTGGTGCGGTCGGTGTGGCTGACATGATTTTCCATTGGCACAGAGGTGCGGCTAGCATGGTTGGCATGCTTTGGCGCGGTCGGTGTGTCTGGAATGATTTGCCATTGGCACACGTGGGAATTAGGGTTTGGCTTGTCGTAACCCTAATTTGAAAAACATACCCCGGTAATTATTTTAGAGACACATTAAAGGTTTCAGTAAATGTGCCTAGTAAATGCTTGTTACTTTAAATGTTGTGACATCACCTTCTGCTAGGGTTTAGTGTTTTACGATTTTAACCCTAAGCTAAAAACCACCATCAATATTAAGTCCGCTGCTTAGCTCAGAACATGTGCCTTGTTGCGAGGTAAGCATATGATGGTGACAGACAAGGACGGAATCGAGGTGTAAATCATTGCAAAGATGGTCTGGAGAATCCAACTAAACTATTTGAGTGGTAAAGTGAGTTTTGGCTTCCCGTGTTGGCGGACCAGCGTAAGTTGTATTGGGGATGTAGATTGTGGAGCGGTAAGATAAAAGTTACCGGTTTGGTCTGGTCGTACATCTCCGAGGAAAAGCGGGCGTGGTCTTGGAAGGCAAAGCATAGCGGATGGCTTGGCTCATGAGGCCAAGGGGTGGCGCGGTCTTGGAAAGGTAAGCACGCGTGGATGACTTAGCATGTTAGGGCCACAACAGTGGAGAAGACGGCCTGACATGGTGCGACCATGGAAAGGCGATATTTATACGGACGGCTAGGCATGGTGAGGTTGTGGCAATGGAGCAAGATTTGAACTCCTATTTATAGCTTGGAATTGATGCAACTCATACTCGCAAAATTATTCCATCCTCGCGATTTCTCCGTGCTACTTCTATCATCGTATCATTTTATAACTCTTTCTCCTTTATTTATGGCGATAGTACCTACATCTTGCATGGAAATGATTCGGTGAGGTGAGGCATTTATAGGTGGCTCTCCGCGCATTTCATTTGTTCTCCTCTTTAATTTCTTTGTATAATTTGTTATCCGATTTTGGTTTATTTCAGTTGTGATTTGTCTTTACGATATTGTTGCCTCGATTTTTAATCTACGATTGCTTCTTGTTCGATTCCCATTAATGGAAATCCTTTCCTATTTCAAACATCAAAGTTATCGTTTGACCACCCTCTATCCCTATTCTTAGCTTTCATTGAGGTTTTGATTGGTACTTCACCATGAATCGATGCAACAGAATATTAACCAAGCATGAAAGCCTCTCAAACCATTCTCCCATTTATCTAATCTTTACTGCACTCTTTACAACTCGACGCTCTTTTTAAGAGAATACTCAACTAATATATTTCTTGATGAATTAAAAAGTCTTCAGATGCTGAAAAAAATAAGAATATAGTTTCGCCATTAAAAGTCTTAATGCCAAACTGCGAAGGATAAAAATTTTCTCCTTTCTAAAGATCAAAAGGCTGATTTTCCAATTTATCTTACTTAAGTTTCAACTTGTTACGATTGTAAATAAGAAATCCTCCTTTTAAGTATAAGAAATAAAATATATGAAATATCCTTAATAAGTATACTACATATACAATACCTTTGAAGAAGTATTAGAAGTACTAAATCATCAAATGAAAAGATATAAGAAGTATTAGAAATACTCGATCTACCAAACGAAAAGATATAAGAAGTATTGAAGTACTCAATTCACCAAATGAGGAGATATAAGAAGTATTAGAAGTACTCAATTCACCAAATGAGGAGATGTAAGAAGTATTCAATCTGTAAATAATTATGTAACATATGACGAAGTATGATGATTACTTAGCCTTCACCAAATGAAATATCCGTTGAAGAAATATAATAAATATGAGATATTCTTGAAGAATTATAAGAATGAGAAATATTCAATATATGGAGAAGTATAAGAAGTATGTAATTCTCGTAAACTTTGAATATGAACTTATCCATATTTGATTACTATCAAAATCGCATTTTTTGTTAAGTCTTCGTTAAAATTATTCAATGATGTTGTCTTCTTTGATAGGACTTCTTGAAAAAATTCTTCAATGATATTGATATCGCTCTTCTCTTCAAAACTTCATAATGTATATTCTTGTAAAATTTCTTCAATGATATCCGTAATGTCGCTAGATTAGGTGAGAATCCAAGGTGTCTAACCCGGATAGGTACCCCATTATTGGGTTGTCTGGTTACCTTAGCCACGTTTATACCAAGGTACCCCCTTAAATGACGTACTTTAGGACTTTGCCTCTTACGAAATATAGCTTCGCGAACTAGGTGTACATACAAAGGTTTGCCTATATAAAATTTTCTGCGGCTCTCTTTTTTTTTGGAGGCTGATCCATATCATTACTCTTTTATTCGCAAATTAATGAAAGTTTAATCGCAATATAAATTTTAAAAACTAAGTAACTTTTCCCAATTTCCTGCGAGCAAACAATATTCGTAAAAATTTTCATGAGTTTTATGGATAATACCTTTTCAAATATAGTCTATTCCAAGGTCTATAAATCTTCATATGGTGCAACACCTTTTCTCTTTTTCTTCCAAATCATCCAATTCACTTAATATTACCCCCGCACTTAAATTTCTTCCCCAAGCTTCTTTCTTTGTTGTCGGAATTACGTTACTCTCTTCCATATGTTCCTTTAGCTTCTCTTCTAGGATTGCCCAAACTGCTCTAGGTACTTGCTCGCACCATCCTTTGAGATGTCCTTCTACTCCTGGTGTCCATTAGTTGTGGCATTTTATCCTAAAAGCACCGAGTAACATCTCTATGTTGATACTAGTTGTGCTGGAACCCGTACCTGCAAATGAGGTTCTCAAATATGAATCCAGGTATAAATAGTCCAACAATATCCAAACCCCATTTACAAAAAGGCAGCTTGTTGAAGAAGTTAATGGCCCCTGGTGCATGCGTTTGTATGCATATAAGTCCAGTAATATCCTTGTATATTTGCTCTATGCTAGAGATCTTCCCCCAATATGAGTCCCCTGATGGGTGTTGAATTGTCTGTATTTGGTGGATTTGTCATCATGCTTGGAATAAATGCAAAATCATATGCTGTATCTTCATAATTCCTCAACGAGTTTCTTGTATTTCTTCAAAGAAGATTCAGCTTCTTTTCTATTGCGATCTTTAATGGCACTACAGCTTTTCGTACTCTTTTTCATTGTTCGTGGATGCAAATTTCGAATGAGAATGCTGTTTCTTTCTCCTTCTAGTGAAATCAACACGACTCCAATTCCATTTCCCTCACTAGATGATCCGGCTTCATCTTCTTCCAAAGGAAATTCTCGCAAAAAATCAAGGACTTAATTTTGTGATTTTTTTATGACAATTTGTATTTTATCTTGTAATGGTTTACTTGTGCATTCTACCTTTCTCATTCTTCCCGACCTTTTTGTGTTCTTCATGATTGATTCAATTGGGACTTTGGTTACCACTTTTATCACATGTGCTTGAAAGTATATTCGTAACTTGAATGATGCATCGGGGCTAAGATTAACTTCTCCATTTTGAATAATTCTTCTCTGATGCATTAAAGGTTTTACTAATGTAGTAAATGGGCCTATGCTTACATAGATCATATGGAGTTGTCATGAGGTATACCAATAATTCTTCGTCTCCTCCGGGGTTTCTATAGTATAGATGTATTTGCGAGGTATTCTTTGATTCCTTGAAAAGCTTTTTCACATTCATCGTCCACTTGAATTTTGCTCCCTTCTTAAGTATGTTGAAAATAATGCTTGTCGGAAATAAATCTTCCAAGTGAAGCCAAGAGTCCATTTAGATTACATGGTGGAACTTTTTCTGGATCAACTTGTATTCCTCCTTTGATACTATGTATCCCAAGAAAGACGAAACCCCAATTATACATTTCTCAGGATTTAATTTGATGTTGAACTTTCTCATTTTCAAATATTTCCTTCAAATCTTGCATGGTCTTTAGCTTCCTTGATTTTTATCAACATATCATCTACATATACCTCCAAAGTTTTATGTATCCAATTAGCGAACACTTTTTCAACCATGCGTTGATATGTAGGATTCCGCAAACCAAATGGCATCTTCACATAACAATACAAATGGAGCAAAAAGGATGTTCTTGCGAGTGATATTTGATTATACCCTTTATATCCAGCTGATTCCACAATTTGTGGTATATCTCGTAATGGAAAACTGTCTTTGGGACATGCCTTGTTTAGATCAAATAAATCTAGGAACAATGACCATATTCGCAATCCATGCTTTGATCGCATGAATTGAGCATGTTATATGGAGATTCCATATCTATCACACACAATATTACATGTGTTTCGATTTCTCCTAGTAATAGCGCGATTCCCCTTTAGATTTTGTTGTAGATTTTCCTAATCCATGAATAAGACATTTTGAATTTGTGATTTCTTCATCTTTAATTCCCATCCCCTTAAGTGCATGATAGAATATGATTTCATCATGTTCCGCCTATTCGGATCACCTCGCATTTCTCTTTCTTCCTTTAGGGATTCCATCATTGTCTTTGTGATCATATTACATTTACTCTATGACTTCATTTGGTGAAGTTGTGGCTTAAGAGTGATTGTCCATAATTATCAAAATGTAAGTCCCTTTCCTAAGATAATTTCTTACACTCATTAAAAAAACCTCTCGAATTTTACATTTGAACTCCTATTTATAGAGCGGTAGCGGCGGTGAGGCCCAGCCAAACCATGCATACCCTTGGAATGGTGGCGCTGCTATGTTGGCATGGTGTGGGCATAACCTAAGCACAAACTATTAATGGCAGATTATTTCAAAAACTGAATGTGGAGAGCTGGCAAGACTGACACTGGCAAGGAAAGCGTGGATGTCTTGGGAGTGGAAGGGCTTGCTCTTGTGGGACCGATTGCTTTTCTTCATGCACGGCTTTAACATGGAATTCTTTCCTTATTCAAAAATATTCTTCTAGAGGTAGGTAGTATCCGCAATCCTTTCATCTAGTAGTTTTGCACAAATCCCAGTATGATTGGGTGTCTTCAGGGCTAGGCTTTGGAATGAGAGGCGGAGCTGCTAGCATGGACTTGGCATGAAGGGGACCCATTAGCACTGACGGGCATGCAACGGGTGTGGGCCACTCTGTAAAGCGCTTCGCAAGGCATGAAGCTGGTAAGGGGGCGCTTTGGAAGGGAAGCGCTTGCGGTTTAGGGTTTGACATGACGAAACTCTAATTAGCGCCCTTTACTAGAATCGCTGCAGAATCCGCGTACGGACTCGGATTTTGATGGTCCGCATCTTTATTGGACACGAAACATAATTCTGTATCTCCCTACGCGGGAATATTTAGGTTTCGAGGTCGCTTAGGAGGTGAAAACTTCCAGACAATGAAAATCAGGAAGAAGTCAGGAGGGATGTTGCTGGCTCGGGGTGGTATAGTCGCGCGCCAGTCACCTATTCCTGTTCATGGTGCAAGAAGGAATATTCATTCTGTTCAAGCTCTAAAAACTCTGTCCGTATGAAAAGAGGTATCGACCCTCTTCTTGTTTTTCTTTTGTTCGCCTGGATCCGTGTTTTCGTCTGCAGTGTCTCTCCAGTGGATTCCAAAAATTTACCAAAACTCCGTTGTATTCTAGGGACGGATGGATGAAATATATGCTTGGAAACGATCATGTCAGGGATAATCTTGGAGATTGTGGTTGCGTCGTCAGTCCATCCTCGATCTTAGGTTGTTCAGTGGACCTTCTGATCGTGATGATGATGTGTTGTGAATGCTTGCATGTTCGAAACCTTCTGGTTCCCCTAGATGAAATAGGGAGACGTACCATTTCTGATGCGTTGCTCTCAAGTCTTCCGGGACTTTGTTCCAGGTTACATTATTCGAACCATCTTCTGAATCTTGGACTATCTTACGGAATGGGATGCGGTGAGAAGTCCCCGGTTATACTTCGATTTGATATGATGGCATGGATTAATATGTGAACGTAACCTTCTGATATGCTTTTGGAGTCTTCGGTGCGCATTGATGAGAAATTTACGTGGCTCGTAAAACCTCGACAGTGATGATGTTGATATCAGTAATAACCTGGTCGAGGGGAGTGAAAGCGTCACATGCTCGTAGTCCCCATGTGTAACCTACTTTCATTACATCGCCTTGAATCCCCATCCACGAGATTTGATATAAGCCTATAGTACTCTTCTGGATGGGATACTGGGATGGTCAGAAATTACATGATGAAATATTCTGGATAGTGCAGGCTTGGGATCCTCCACGGCCTCGTAAAGTGTTGAAGGCATCTTCTAGACAGAGAGGTTATGATATTCTTGCGCTGCACCCTTGAAGAGTAGATGACCTTGTTGTGGGCACGACTTTTGGTTGGTGAAGCTATGGCTGGTATTAATGAATGAGCGACAACAATTCTTGGTAGGAGATGTAATCAGGAGAGACTACATTGTCGTGGTAACAAAGTAGGTTGGTTGTAATTGTATGGGCTTCCGTGGAAGTAAAAGGATTGGCTGAATGCGTAAGCAAGCAAACTGTCCATGATCACGAGTTTTGGCGAGATGGATTAAAAGGTAGCCATAACTGCTGACCCCTCTCCTACTGGTCATTCAAGAGAAACGCGAGCCTCTTCCTTTATAAACGCACGTCCTGCTGAAGTGCCTTTTGTCTTTTATTCAAATTAGTAGTAGTAAAAGGAGGTCGGATTCTTCCGGCTATTCCAGTATCTTGCCATGATGGTGGAGTAGTTCCTCTGGTGACGGTTGGAGCTATCATGATTGAAGAAATGTTGGGGTGGCAGAAGCGGCTCTGGTCCCGGTGATCGTAAGTGTATCGTGCAGAGATGGCACTGGTTTGATCACAAAGTGCGCAAGATGTTAGTGCTGGAAGGATTCAAACCGTTAGCGCAGGGTGTGGTATTGTGGTTGGCATGCGCATACGACATGTGTGCCTGGCATGCGCGTGCAGCATATGTGCCTGGCATGAACGTCTGGTAAGCACGTATGGTTAGCACATCTGGTATATGCGTCTGGTAGGCGCGTCTGGTAAGCTTGTCTGGAATTGAGTTTGGTATGGCGTGGACTATTGACTGGGCATGGCGCAAACTTTTGGCTTGGCATGGCGCAAACTTATTCTTACGGGCCCAGTTTTCTCTTTCCAGACGTAGCTCAAACAAGAAATCCTTTCGTTATTTAAATTCCAAAAAGTGTTATGCTTATGAAAGGGGTTGTCTCCCCTTTTTACCTCGTATCTTTGCTATCACGTCCTGGTATTAGCGGTAGCGCGGTAGTGATAAAGTGGACAAGCATATTCCAGCTATGTACTCCAGCGTTTCTCTTTCAATTTATTTTCTTGTTTTCTTGTGCTGGTGCAAACCATAGCCATAGGTATACCTTCCATAAATCTGTAGAAATATTTTTCTTATGAATCTGGTGTAAACCCTAGCCATGGGTATGCCTTTCATAAACTTGTGGAAATACTTTATCATAAACAATTCTTCGAATGTCACCGTATCAACGTCTTCTAATAGTGACAGGTAATCATTGTTGTGCAAAGTAGGCACGTACGGGTAGGTGACTTTTTTTTTTGAAAGGAAAACAAAGCGCCTGGTTTATGGTTTTTGATTTCTTGGGTTGATAGATATATGTTACCTTGACGGTTTTGGGTTATTTTGGTTTTTTAGATCCCCTAACGAATAGAGAGCCTTCCGGGTGTAAGACTTAATTTTATGGGAAGCACCGCCGCGATTGTAGAAAGTCCCCAGTCGTTACTGAGCTGTCTGATAACTGAGCCGTTGATCCCTGGGCGGATCGTTTTGCTTCTAATCCTTTGGGAAGTCCCAAGTCATCCCTTGTCGTGTCATGACTGATAATCGAGTCATAGAGTAACTGAGTCAGAGTGGATCGACTTCCTCTACCATCTTGACATCTTGGGTCGAAGAAAGAGATCGACGGTCGAAAGTTGATATTGTAACCGAAAGATCGAACCTCCCGTTTTGGTCGCCAATTGTTTGTAGGTGAAAATGGTTTCTGCTGATTTCGGTAATTGAGGGTGTGCAGGTGAGAAACAATTTAAACCCTAAACAATGTACTGCAAGGGAGTACTTTAGATTCGAGAGATCAATCTGTACAAGTATGGCCTAAACCAAGAAATGGTTGTTCCAGACTTGCTTCGGTCACAAAGTAGAGGAGAATGGGTTGGTTTTGGGGAGGTAAGCAAGGAAAGTGGTGAGACCAGAATAATTGATTCTGGAAGAGTAGTTGGGTCACTACGACTTGTTATCAGGAAAGTGATAGAGCTAACAAAGTGAGCTAGCAAGTAAGTATTTCTGAGTGTTGTATCTCCCATATGAACTTGTTGTTCAATGGAAATAGGTAAGACCTATTTATACAAGTCGGAGTAAAAACGTACCCTGGTCTCATTAAGGAGTGGGGAAGCAAATGGGAGGAGGTGGTAACCATATGCATGGAATTGATGTTCCATAAAGTGGTTAACGCGTGAAACTGGTTTTCATGAAACTGCTAACGTTATGGAATTGATGTCCCATAAAGTTGTTAACGCATGTGCTTTATGTCCCATGAACGTTTCACACATAACTTCCCGTATTTACTAACCGCCTCACCCTTATGACGGGCGTAGTGTACGCCGCACGCTGTAAACTGCCAAACCAATACCCAAAGAGGATCCCCCGGTTTGTGTTGATGTCTTGAATGTTTTTGGAAAACATGTAGCATGTTGTTGTGACTTGGAAAGTCAAGCTCGGGAAACTTGCTAGCCTGGTGACCTTCGAAGGTTGAGATTTTGCATCTTGAGAGGATGGGAAACCGTTGATCGTTGCACGCCTTCGTTTTGGTAGCCACGTAGTGAGAGCCAACATGGTGGCGCGGCTAGGTTGACATACCGTTGGCATGGCATGGTTTGGCGTGGCCAAACTTAGGTTTTCGGGCCAAAGGTTACCATGTGCCGTCTGGTAACCTTGGATGGCTAGGATTTTCTCCTGGGATTGAAGGGAAACCATTGTTTGTTGCATGCCTTCGTTTTGGTGGCCGCGTAGGGAAAGACAACAGGTGGCGCGGCTAGGTTGGCATGACGTGGCCAAACTTAGGTTTTCGGGCCAAAGGTTACCTTGTGTCATCTGGTAACCTTGGATGGTTAGGATTTTCTCCTGGGATTGAGGGGAAACCGTTGATTGTTGCACGCCTTCGTTTTGGTGGCCGCGTAGGGAAGGCCAACAGGGTGGCGCGGATAGGGTGTGGTTAGGCTTGGCATGTGGGGCCAAGGGTTCGCCTTGGGCGTGGCTAGCTTTGGCTAGGTGCGATTTTGGCTTGGCATGTGGGGCCAAGGGTTTTCCATGGGCGTATGGTGTGGCTAGGGCCAAGGCAAGGGCGTTTGGCTTGGCTTGATGTGACTAGCATGGCTAGGGTCAAGGCAAAGTGCGTTTGGCATGTCGCGGCTAGCTTGGGCTAGGTGCGGTTTTGGCTTGGCATATGGGGCCAAGGGGTTTCCATAGGCTCATGGCGTGACTAGCTTGGGCTATGTGCGGTTTTGGCTTGGCATGTGGGGCCAAGGGTTTTCCATATGAGCATAGCGTGACTAGCTTGGGCTAGGTGCGGTTTTGGCTTGGTTTGCCATAGGCGCATGGCGTGACAAGCTTGGGCTAGGTGCGGGTTTGGCTTGACATGTGGGGCCAAGGGTTATCCATAGGCGCATGGCGTGACCAAGGTAGGGTTTTGGGGCAAAGGTCGTTTGGTAACCTTATACGGCTAGGATTTTCTCCTAGGATTGAAGGGCAACCGTTGATTGTTGCACACTTTCGTTTTGATAGCCGCGTAGTGAAGGCCAGTATGTTAGCGCGACATGGGGCCATGACGAGGTGCGTTTGGCATGGCGCGGTAGGTGTGGCTGGCATGATTTGCCATTGGCACGAAGGGGCGGCTAGCATGGTTGGCATGCTTTGGCGCGGTCGGTGTGGCTGGCATGATTTGCCATTGGCACAGAGGTGCGGCTAGCATGGTTGGCATGCTTTGGCGCGGTCGGTGTGGCTGACATAATTTGCCATTGGCACACGTGGGAATTAGGGTTTGGCTTTTCGTAACCCTAATTTGAAAAAAATACCCCGGTAATTATTTTAGAGACACATTAAAGGTTTCAATAAATGTGCCTAGTAAATGCTTGTTACTTTAAATATTGTGACATCACTGTCTGTTAGGGTTTAGTGTTTTACGATTTTAACTCTAAGTTAAAAATCACCATCAACAATTCTGTAATTATTCTTTTTTCTTAATGGTTCTAAAAAAATGAAAAAAAAAAATTCATTGAAAACAAACGGTCTGGCATCATGCTCACGTCGAGTTAATGTCGACTCAAATTCAGATGACAAGTCACTGTTTAGCCAATAAAGTCATAAATTGATAGTATTTTCGGTTGAGATGTCATAGAAAGATATGTAAATTTGGGTAAAGTAAACAAATTAATAACTCCATTTGGTAATCGTTATCCAGGCTGACCTCTTGCTAATCTTTGATGATGTACTCTTCCTGCTCATGGATAGGATCACAACAAGCATGAGTGTATACTATTGGTCATGTGATAATCGCTGATAAACTAGGGCCACAAGTATACGAAGTACAAGCATCGACAGATTAACTCATTCAAATGCTTCAAAACAAAAATTAAAAAATTAAAAGAAAGCCAATATGCAAAGGACAGTATCACCAAGGCTGCTAATGGGGGGACTGGTTTTGCTTGGGGTGTACCAAATGCTAACAAGGCAAAAAATCATTTGCCTTGGGGTTGGTACACCCCCAAGCAATTTGGTACCCCATTAGCAGTCTTGAGTATCACAGATTCACAGTTTTGCATCCGATTCCAAACTAGTTGCTATAACTCGATCATTACTGCCCTAATGCTGTAATTTATATAGCGCCTAAATTTCTAAATACAAAAATGAAAAGAGACGACCCCAATATTATAGAGGCAATTTTTAGCAATTTTGGATTCCATTTATGGGACCTGCTATACAATTTCAAGAGAGTTTGTTATCATCAAACCTATGATGATAACAAACCTATGACATGTGGGTCTTTTAGCGTTCAAAAGCAATTTGACGTTTATGGCGATGTTATCATCAAAAATGTCAGGACATATGCGTATAACTCATGAACGGATAATGGTATTATTCTCCTTGAGAGATAATATCTTGAATTTTTCACCATGTTTGGTTTCATATGACTCGAGGTCTGGATTTGACTCAACTCCTTACTCACCGCGAGTCAGATGTCAGATTATTTGTTTTGAATTTTGACTCAGATCTAACTCTTAACTCAGATCTAATTTCTCGTTCGGACCCATTTGAGTTGGGTAACAAAATACCACTAACTCATTGGACCAAACTATTGACTCACATATTTTTGAGTCAGTTGTGTCAAATTTGACTCACGAAATAAACATATTAAGGATTTCTATCAGATCCAGATAAGTCAGATCCAAACTAGTAACATAAGTAAGGTGTAAACAAGCAAGGTAACCCATATAAGTTTATAACTAGCATTGACCAAGGTGACCCCTTGTCATCTCACTTCTTCCCTAGATAATAGTAGAAACGTTAAATATTACATATATGAACCCAACATTAAACAGTAAGTACATCCGTAAGTCCAGTCAAGAATCCTGCACCGTAAACATAAATTACACCATCACTCTACCTAAAACCCATTAATAATTCACAAAAAAGCAAGTAGGGCGCCCAAACAAGTACTCCGTAGGAAGGAAAGTATGGAGAAATTCAATTATGTTGTGTTAAGTTACAACAACTTATTTTACTATTAGACAAAACAAAATAAACAGCAGATATTTAGATTTTACTCAAAAAGACAATGAAAAGAATATGTTATAACACCAGGACACTCGCCCCCACCACCACCACTCAGTGACAGAACAGTAAAGAGAGTCTAGATCAAGCCAAGACAACAACCGAAAGTCATCCTCAAACACTCATTTATAACACAACACATATCTCTCTCTCTCTCTGCGAGAACACAAACGCAAACCCAAAACTAAGAACAAACAAGAGATATGAGGAAGAGTAACAGTTTGATAGGAGTGATAAACTTCTTAACATTTCTACTATCAATACCAATTTTAGGAGGTGGGATATGGTTAAGTACAAGAGCAAACAACACAGACTGCATGAAGTTTCTGCAATGGCCATTAATCATTATAGGTGTAGCAATTATGGTCATATCATTAGCTGGTTTTGCTGGTGCTTGTTATAGGAACACATCGTTGCTATGGTTTTATTTGTTCGCAATGTTTTTTGTTATAGCTGCTCTGATTGGGTTCATAGTGTTTGCTTATGTTGTGACTGATAAAGGGGCAGGTAGAAGGATGGTGAATAGAGCTTATCTTGATTATTATTTGCCTGATTATTCTGGTTGGTTGGAAGAAAGGGTTTCTGAAGGTGGTAATTGGTATAAAATTGCTTCTTGTATTAGAGATTCTAGAGTTTGTGGTAGGATGGGTAGGACTTATGGTGGTGTGCCTGAATCTGCTGATATGTTCTACTCCAGGAGACTATCTCCTATTGAGGTATTATTTCTCATCTCATCTCATCTCTTTATTTTTGTTTTTGAGTTTTGGGGTTTGGATATTCGAGGTCAGAAAGGGTTCTTTCATCTTGATTCAAGGAAAAACTTAAGATTTTGTTTCATGGGTTTTTGATTTGGTTGAAGTTCTTAGATGCTTGCTCAAAGATTTCTTGTTGTTGAGTTGAAATCTGCAGTTGTTGAGATGATTAGATCATGAATCTTGACATTATTAGTACTCTTTTTAGTTGTTCTTAGCTAATTACTATGCTGCTTTCCAGCAGTGAGCCTAATAATTGATCCCAAATTTGTGATTTTTTTCTTCTTCTTCATTTCTTTGTCATATTCTCATAATTCACTTAATTTGGTTATCAATAAGCAAAAATTAGTGCAAACCCTGAGAAAGAAAGATAGATTAAATTAGTACTAGTGACTGTAATGTTTTCAACCTTGTTGATTTTCTAGTTATTGCTAAAACTATGTCATGGGATTCAATTATTGCTGGATTGAATTGCTGAATGGTTTGTTTTCTTTGATTTTTCAGTCGGGTTGTTGTAAACCGCCGACGGAGTGCGGCTACTTATACATAAACGAGACGTTATGGAACGTTGGAGGAGGAGTAGGAGGTACATCCCTTGATTGTTCGGTATGGAACAATGACCAAGCACAGTTATGTTATATGTGTGGATCATGTAAAGCTGGTGTTCTAGCAAGTCTAAGGAAGAGTTGGAGGAAAGTTTCAGTGATCAACATTGTTGCGCTTATTATCCTCGTTATCGTCTATGTGATTGGTTGCGCTGCGTTCAGAAACAACCGGAGATACGATAACGATGAAGGGTACGGTGAAGCTAGAATGACTAAAGCTCAACCAAGTAGGCTTCATTTTTAGTTCTTCCATCTACAGGTAGTTTACATTCCAAGTTGAAACTTTAGTTCTGAATTAGTAGTATGTATTTTGCTTAAAGATTGAAAGATGTTCAAAAGATTCCTTTGTTTGATCTTTCTTTGTTGTATTTAATTGTGAGTTTCATTTTGTACTTTGCAAATGATGATGATTATTCATTAGTATAAATCAGGTTAAAGTTCAAGTTCTTTTTGAGTTCCAAGATCTTTTTATAATGGTCAATGGAGTATGAGAGGCTTTTTATGCAGAAGCTTTTGTTGTTTTTGCGTGTGCCTTGTGAAAAGGTGCAATGTTTCTTCTCAAAGAAACAACAGCCAACAAGCATGCTAAATTTTTGTACCCTAAAAAAGCCTAAAATGCTGTTCATGCACGTGCACACCCCCGCCGAGGAAGGCGAAAGTGGTTTTTTAGGAGCACCCACCATTCCAGCGGTAAACTGAGGGTTCAATACCCGACAATCCATCCGCCCACAGCTGGTTGCTCTGCCAGACACTGTTTTAGTTTTAATTTTTAAATGAATTTAGTTGGAGGATTATGCAAGATCAAACCATTAAAGCATTTGCATGTTTTGTAGCAAGGTCAGAGATTAATGATCAATAGTTTAGTTCATGAATGGATTTTGGTCGGTCGCTTTAGAGAAGTTGGTGCTAATAATAGTATTAATTTAACTTGATCAGGAGCTGACTGCTAAATCAAATCATGGATAAGGTAATATGAAGTTAAACACGGCCAGATCCAAATATTTTATCACTAATTCGATCCAAAATCGTATTGTTTTCTTGGGAAAACCCTGTCAATATGTAAGGTCCGTAGCTGGACATAATACATCTAACTTTAAAGTTTTGGGTTAGTTTCAGTTATATACTGAAGCTTCGTGTCCGGCTATTCTGCTAGTGTGTTGTTATTCTGGCGTATAAAATACCCAGAACGAGCTTACCAGTAAGTAGGCCTTGACAGAGAACTACAAATTAGTGAACTCAGATTGAATTGAAAATAGAGCAGAGAGGTGATAATTCGGACAACAAAATACGAGACAGCAATATATAAGGAATAGATTCTATGGTAGAAGGAAAACTAATTTCATTTCATATAGGTTAAGGGAGATTTGTTGGTTTCACTCAAATACACATGTATCGTAAGCCTAATGATCTTCTAGAGATAAATGATTCTTACAAACTAATACACAATCTTCTTTTCCTATGATGCATCTAAATTGGAAATATCTACTCATTCCAAATACACAGTTGTTGAACCGAGCGAGGAGTAGTGAGAAATTACCAGGTCTAACCAACCCTCCAATTTTGATATAAACAGTCTTTTATATTCTTGTTTAACGAAGTTGTACCTCCGGAAGTATGTAATCAGAACCTTGTGCTACACAGTTGATTGCGGTAATGAGATCTGTTTGTTAATGCCCTAAAGCTAGTTTAGTTGCTTCATATTCTTGTCACTGTCATTTAAGGTGAGACCATGTGTATCGTCCACTGAAGTTATCTTCCCCAGTTTCTGTATTGACACAACAGGGATATGTAAGCATGTATTTCAAACATTCAAAATTTATTTAAGCTCGATAGTAACCCAAGCGAAAGATGCGCTTTAGTCAAATGCATAACATTTCATTTTTTTTGATTTAGTCGTTCAATTTGAGTAGAGCTGTCATACCTCATTCAGTGACGAATCACTTTGTTTTTCAAGTTCTCGTATTTGCTCCATAGTCATCCCATACCATTCATCAATCCAAGCAAAGCAGTTCCTATGGCTTTCCAGAAAGAGTGCCCTTTCAGCCTGTAACGGGAGACTCAACATATCAGGAATTTGTTAATGAAGGGAGCTTAAAGAATAAAACATCCTTATGGCTCTCCTTTGAGCATTGTGTAACGCTTAAACTTTATACAGATAGTAAATACTTTTTTATGGTACAAATCCAACACACTCGTAAGGATTGTTTGGTATGCGATTTTTTATTTTTCGCAAAAATATAAGTGAAGAACTATGGTGTAAGAAAAATTTAATACATACGGAAAGTAAAGCTTGTTCCAGTCGATACCCAAAACCCCAGTATGGAGCATCTACCGTCACCAGTTTATATGCTGTCATTACTGGTTCACACAGATCCTGCAAGTATATAAACCTTCAACAATAATGCATAATCTGGTGCAACTGAAGGTTTGAAATGATACAGTAGTAAAAAGAAGAGCATAAAAGTTCCATGGTAAGGTAGACAAAACCTGCCATCCCTCCAAAAGCGGACCACGGTTTGTCCTCAATGATTTGAATTTGCTCAAATCCACATGGCTGGTACCAATAGCATAGCTCCAATAATCTGTCACAGTTGAAGCTATATCAATAATCACTACTTCCCTGCTCGCTAGCTGTTCTTTGCTTAAACCATGCACCTAAATAGTCAACAATTTCAGTTAAAACAAACCAAATCGAATCACTAAGATGGAGAAAGATAGACGAATTTGCAAAACACAAACTTCAAAGCAACTTACATTTTCTGAGTTCCCATTATCAGCCTTATGAATAGTTTCAATGGATAAGTTGAATCTCTCAAAGTACGGGCACTGCAAATTTATTTGTCTCATGTATGTTGCAATGGTAACAATAATACATAACTGGAGTGTAAAGTATAAACTAATTTACTTAACGATAGACTAGGAAACTTCATAAACATAAAGAGCAGTGGCACAATACCTTGATCACTGCATGATTTGAGCCCCATTATTCATGAAAGGAGTAAAGCAAAATAATCAGTACAGGCATACACAAATAAGAAAATTTATAAATCTGAGCAAAACGCAATCGGTAATTCTAATGAGGACCTGTTTTACATCTTGGATAAGCATTCCAAGCTTCTTCCTGCATGAGGAGAGCATCTGCGGGTGCAAAAGTAGTGAGCCAAGTAGGAATTTTGCTGCATAGAGTAAAGAACAATAGAAGAGCTAATAAGTTATAATCAAGTGCTCCTGAAAACCTCAACCATTATGGAAAATGAATTGATTTTCACAAAAAAAAAAAACTATTTGATGACCGGATTTTCCAACTATTCCATCACATCCCTCTCACACATAATAAGTTATTAGACTTATTTCCTCCTTTATATATTTACATCACTAGATTTGTTTTTTGCATCATAGGTTAATGAAAGGTGAACTGAAGTTACATAAAAGTCTTCACCCTCTAAGCCATATCCCCAGACTGGGTAGTAATTAATCTTCTTGCCCTATTTTTTTCCAAGATTTTGGGTCTATGATCCCCTTATAATCTAAATTGTCTTAATGTTCTTTCAATTATACCTCTAGAATGGACTTTTATTTTAAAAAGAACATCCCCCTACAAACGGGTAATTGACATGCATTCCAATTCTATTCAAAACTAGATATTTGAACTAAGTAACAACGAATATGGAATTACCTCTGCAAGTAATACACTTTAGATGTGTATTGACCCTTCCCAAACACATCATCTTTAAACGGTCTGTTTTCTAACACCTCCACACCTTCACTATTCGACGTACTTTGCTGTTGCATCTTCATCACCATATACATCTGGGCTACCTGATACTGCAAATGAGCATAAACAAAATAGTTCCGTATTTGTGTAAGACACTCCGTATTCATAACTCAAATCAATATCAATCCTAGTTATCTAATACCAAAACCCCAATAGTTGCCTTACCTCATCAAGCGACATAGGCATGACAATCCGACTTTTTCATTCAAAAAACCCAAGTCAAGGAAACACATAATTTCATAATCTAAAGAACAAAGTTGAATGAATTCATCTACAAGATTGTTTTTAAGATTAGAAATATTCTTTTAAGGAATTCGTCGAGCACCTTGCATGCCCTTATTTACTCTCTATAATTCACTAGTCATGGCTAAATTCAGTTCATTAAACATGTAATTTCATCCATTTTTTTAACAAAACCAGAGCATACTTACAAATAAATTGCTTAAACATAATATAAAAAAATTAACTTGAAGAGAATAAAAAGGATACAATTCTCTGAGTTGAACCATATTGAGAAGATTGAAGCTGCTATTCTTGATTCTCAGTATAAATGGGAAATGGAATGAATGAAAAATTGGGGTTTATAATGGATAGAGTAGAGATTTGGTGATGAAGAAAACAGAGAGAATCAAGAACAGCTATAGAGAATGAATTTGCGCTGGTAACCACGTCCACTAACTCAAATTATGACTCCCACTCCAGCTCAATTCAGCTTTTGTTTTTTTTAATTGTGTAAACGAAAGAGTCTTAACTTTACAACGGGACGGTCTGGATCCTGACACGAAACACGATATTTCGTTGACGTTACCGATTTTTGTTTCTTTCTTTTAACCGCGTTGGCGGCCGACTTTCTAACAATGGAGTTGGACTCTTCTCCTCCTCCCGTCAACTTGTTTAAAACTGACCTATTCAATTGCGTAGTCACTCATCATGACTTCACATGCTTTATTGATGGTCAGGGTCAGGGTAATACTCCCTCCGTCCCTATTATATAGGCGGAGTTTTGAAAATTTGTAGTCTCATTAGATAGGCGGACTTTCAATTCCAAGATGGGTTTTTCCATATTTTGCCCTTATTTATTATAGGTAGTTATCATTAAAATTAAGATAATGTTTCTAATGTTGGAAATTGTACAAATGGTAAAACAGGAAAGATGATGGATATGTATGAAACCAAGAAAATTTCTTATTCTAATAGAAACTCACTTCTCCGCCTATATATTAGGGACGGAGGGAGTATTACATTTCTTTCTTTGCCAAGTAAAGAAAGCGACTTGTTAAAGACATGGTTGTTGATAAGGGTTATCTGTTTAATTTACCGAGGAGGGTATCAAAATTCGTGGAAGGCAGAAACTTTCTCCTTTTATAAGGCTGCCTTCTCCTTTTACAAGGGTTTTCCAATTGACGACCTTATCAAAAGGTTATCAACCACTGTATTTATAGATTTGTGTGATCCACAACTTGAATTCAAAATACCAAAAAAGTGTGTGATTAAATTTTACATGTACTCCTCACTATGTAGGAGTAGAATTTTTTGTGCCAGTGTCACGAAGTGTTAGGTCACTATGCTAAACCCAGAATTATTTTGAATTGAGCCCAATGAGGAATGTTTATTTCACGTTGGTCACAATCTTTATAAATTTTATGGGTAAAGATTTTGGTGCTGAGGAGTTTGGAAATCACCACCCAATGAATTTATCATTGTACTACAGTGATATCGGTTCTTCACAAGCGTTACTTCTGTTCAGAATCACAACTCTTTTCTTTTTGTTGAACATAAAATGAGATGGATTTTTTTTTGTTACTGTTTATGGGAGAAAATCGCCTTTGCCGAATTTGGTAAATTCGATGATGGAGAGACTGGTTTAAACCCTTAAACAAATGTGTTGCACGTGAGCACTTTTGATCCGAGATATCAATCTGTACAACTCTGGCCTAAACCAAGAAGATGGTTGTTCCAGATTTGCTTCAGTCACAAAGTGGAGGAGAAGGGTTGATTTGGGGAGGATAGCGAAGAAGGGTGATGAGACCAGAGAAATCTGGCTAGGTAGTATCTCGACTTGCATTAGAAGTGTAAAAGCTTGCGGAAGCTTGCTAGTGATGGAAGCTTTTGAGAGAGCTTGCAAAGTTGCTATCTGATAGTGTTGTATTTTTCCTGACCAATAATTGTGTGTTTTGGCAGAATATGTGAAACCTATTTTTCCAAGTGAGATTGAACGTACCCTGGCCTCATTGAGGAATTGAGTAAATGTGTCAATTAAAACAAAGGAGGTGGAAACCGTTGGCTTTATGGTGAAAAACGTTTTCACCATAAATTTCCTAATTTAATTGACCGTATTCATTCCTTGCACCCCTTGCTTTATTGCGAGCGTAGTGTACGCTGCACGCTGTGACCGCCAAACCAAAACCCCAAGAAAGCATCCCCCAGTTTGTGTTGATGTCTCGAGAGTTGGGCGCAAGTGGCAATGCCAAAGTTGCTAGTGAAGCGTTGCGGCATGTGCCAATGGCATGTGCGGGATGCCTTGGCCGCGCGTTGTACTTTGAGTGCGTATGGCAATGCCAAAGTCGCTTAGTGGAGCATTTGGCATGTGCGGAATGCCTTGGCCGCGAGTTGTACTTTGAGTGCGGATGGAAATTCCAAAGTCGCTTTGTGGAGCATTTGGCATGTGCCAATGGCATGTGCGGAATTCCTTGGCCTCGAGTTGTACTTTGAGTGCGGATGGCAATGCCAAAGTCGCTTAGTGGAGCATTTGGCATGTGCCAATGGCATGTGCGGAATGCCTTGGCCGCGAGTTGTACTTTGAGTGCGGATGGCAATGCAAAAGTCGCTTAGTGGAGCATTTGGCATGTGCGGAATGCCTTGGCCGTGAGTTGTACTTTGAGTGCGGATGGCAATGCCAAAGTCGCTTAGTGGAGCATTTGGCATGTGCGGAATGCCTTGGCCGCGAGTTGTACTTTGAGTGAGGATGGCAATGCCAAAGTCGCTTAGTGGAGCATTTGTCAAGTGCTATATGCCTTGGCCTCGATTTGTACTTTGAGTGCGGATGGCAATGCCAAAGTCGCTTAGTGGAGCATTTGGCATGTGCCAATGGCAAGTGCGGAATTCCTTGGCCGCGAGTTGTACTTTGAGTGCGGATGGCAATGCCAAAGTCACTTAGTGGAGCATTTGACATGTGCAGAATGCCTTGGCCGTGAGTTGTACTTTGAGTGCGGATGGCAATGCCAAAGTCGCTTAGTGGAGCATTTGGCATGTGCGGAATGCCTTGGCCGCGAGTTGTACTTTGAGTGCGGATGGCAATGCCAAAGTCGCTTAGTGGAGCATTTGGAATGTTCGGAATGCCTTGGCCTCGATTTGTACTTTGAGTGCGGATGGCAATGCCAAAGTCGCTTAGTGGAGCATTTGGCATGTGACAATGGCATGTGCGGAATTCCTTGGCCGCGAGTTGTACTTTGAGTGCGGATGGCAATGCCAAAGTCGCTTAGTGGAGCATTTGACATGTGCAGAATGCCTTGGCCGCGAGTTGTACTTTGAGTGCGGATGGCAATGCCAAAGTCGCTTAGTGGAGCATTTGGCATGTGCGGAATGCCTTGGCCGCGAGTTGTACTTTGAGTGCGGATGGCAATGCCAAAGTCGCTTAGTGGAGCATTTGGCATGTGCAGAATGCCTTGGCCGCGAGTTGTACTTTGAGTGCGTATGGAAATGCCAAAGTCGCTTAGTGGAGCATTTGGCATGTGCTATATGCCTTGGCCTCGATTTTTACTTTGAGTGCGGATGGCAATTCCAAAGTCGCTTAGTGGAGCATTTGGCATGTGCCAATGGCATGTGCGGAATTCCTTGGCCGCGAGTTGTACTTTGAGTGCGGATGACAATGCCAAAGTCGCTTAGTGGAGCATTTGGCATGTGCGGAATGCCTTGGCCGCGAGTTGTACTTTGAGTGCGGATGGCAATGCCAAAGTCGCTTAGTGGAGCATTTGGCATGTGCGGAATGCCTTGGCCGCGAGTTGTACTTTGAGTGCAGATGACAATGCCAAAGTCGCTTAGTGGAGCATTTGGCATGTGCCAATGGCATGTGCGGAATGCATAGGCCGCGATTTTTACTTTGAGTGCGGATGGCAATGCCAAAGTCGCTTAGTGGAGCATTTGGCATGTGCGGAATGCCTTGGCCGCAAGTTGCACTCTGAGTGCGGATAGCAATGCCAAAGTCGCTTAGTGGAGCATTTGGCATGTGCGGAATGCCTTGGAATAGAAAGTGGCTAGTGGTAACGTGTTTGGCATGTGCCAATGACACGTAAGGCCACTTTGGCCAAGTTGCGGGCGCTACTTTCGCATGTGTGAATGGCATAGCGACTTGGAATGGGGATAGGCTAGTGGTTGTGTGTTGGCACGTGCCAATGGCACACACGAACACTTTGGTCAAGTAGCAGGGCGCTACTTTGGCATGTACCAATGACATAGCGGCTTGGAATAGAAAGTGGCTAGTGGTTTGTGTGTTGGCATGTGCCAATGGCGCACACGATCACTTGGGCCTTGAGTTTTGGTCTTGGTAGCGGTTTGGAAAATGGCTAGTGGTGCGTGTTTGGCATGTGCCAATGGCACGCCCGGCCATGTTGACCTAGTTGCACGGTTTGCAAGCCTAGGGCGCTATTTGTGGCATGTGCCAAACGGCATAGCGACTTGGGAAATTGGCTAGTGGTGTGTGTTGGCATGTGACAATGGCACGCACGGCCAAGTTGACCTAGTTGCACGGTTGGCAAGCCTAGGGCGCTATTTTTGGCATGTGCCAAACGGCATAGAGGCTTAGAAATTGGCTAGTGGTACATGTTGGCATATACCAATGGCACACACGGTCAAGTTGACCTAGTTGCACGGTTTGCAAGCCTAGGGCGCTATTTTTGGCATGTTCCAAACCGCATAGCGGCTTGGTTTGGCATGGTTGCTTGTGGGTGCAGTATGTGGTTTGGTTTTGGCATCGTTGCCATGGTGCGCAGTATGCGGCTTGGTTTTGGCGTCGTTGCCATGGTGCGCAGTAATGCGGCTTGGTTTTGGCGTCGTTGCCATGGTGCGCAGTATGCGGCTTGGTTTTGGCGTCGTCTCCATGGTGTGCAGTATGCTTGGTTTTGGCGCCGTTGCCATGGTGCGCAGTATGCGGCTTGGTTTTGGCGTCGTTGCCATGGTGCGCAGTTTGCGGCTTGGTTTGGAATTAAGGTTCTGTGTCGAAAACCCTAATCCGATATTTTGAAAAAAATACCCTTATTAATTATTTACTCCTGAATTAAATGCTCACAGTTAATGTGTTGCGGGTAACATTAGGTCATGGGGTTTTACGATTTTACCCCTTATCTAAAATCCACCATCAACATTAGGTCCCATGCTTAGCTCGGAACAGGAGCTTTGTTGCGAGGTAAGCATAAGATGGTGCCAATACAAAATCTGAGAGAGAAGCGGGAGATTTATCTGACATTTTTTCTGAGATGCGAACTGGATTTGGAATCCTTGTCCTTGGCAGTTTTTGCACGAATCGAGATGTTGGCACAAATTTGCGGAAATGGACGGTTGGGAAGCATTGAGCTACTGGCGCGAGTTGACAAACTGAGCGTGATGGCTGGTGGGGCTGATGGGAGATGGACGTAATAGCTGGTGCAACTTGGGAGGCATTGACAGGTCGGCACGATTGGTGGGACCGGCATGAATTTTGGAAAGTTGGCGCGAGTTGGCAGATTGAGCATGCTAGCCGGTGGGTCCGGTTCAAGCGAGGGAAGAATAATCGCTTGATGCAAAATTTCATTATGAGTTGAATTGTCTTCTTTGTGCACGACTCTGATTGGGGATCCTTTATTGATGTGTGATTTCATAGGGCCGTTACATCCATGAAGCACTCCCTTCCTTCTCACAAAAATATTGATGGCAAGATTTCGTTGTCTTCTCCCTCTCTACTGGTCGTATAGTGAGGCGACTACATCGTTTTCATACTTTTGCGATGGCATCCCATCCATGGTGACAATGGCGATGGTATTGTTGGTTTCTCCAAGAAGCATCATAGGATTAATGGAGCTCGATCTTCTTACAAAGAGTCGTTTGGTAGGATCGGCTCATTATTTGCGAGATTAGAGTCATCATCCAAGATATCCCTTCTGTTCCTCCGGGTGATGTACGCAAAATAGCATAGTTTCCCATGGATTCTGACATGAGCGAGTCAAGTGATTTTCTTGTAGGAGCTGCTGAGGAGAATCTTGGTGAAAACTATGTTGATTCCGTTGGTGCTGCTGGAGGAACCATGATTGCGCACGTTGAATCCACGTCGTAGATGAAGGGGAAAGAATCGTTGGTTGGCGCTGCTGGAAAGGCATCCGGATAGAAAATGGAGGCCATTTCTGCTGTTGACGTGTCTTCTTTGTGGAACCTTTGCTGCCCGGAGGATTGCTGGGGGAAGTGTAGGAAGAAGTATTAACGAGACGAATATTCTTTCTTTTGTTTCTCTTGTGGCCTAGTCGCCTTTTAATGTCTTGCAATTTTTATTTCATTGTATCTTGTGCTGAGCCTCCGTGGCTTGGTCTTGTAATAATTTGTGAGCTTGAAAGTTCCGCCGAAATGATAACCATTTTGTCTTCAGTGTGTTGTTTTTTTTTTTTGGGTAACGGGTTTTGAATTTTGGGTTGATCTTGAGAAATTTTCAAGGAAAAAAAAGGTTCTTTTATTTCACTGGAGAGGATATATTAGATTGCTCAACATGAGCGACAATTGAAATTTTGCTGTATGAATGTGAGTGATGCATCCATCCTGATGCAATACATAGTAGTAGTGAAAAGGAAAATTGCTAAAGAGGTATTGAGGAGCAAGTGTCAAGAAATTGAATATCTTGACCTTTCAGATGCTGGCAGCCTCCAACCAGCGCGAATGAATCACTATGCTTTCCATTTTATCTGTGTTGATAAGTTTTCAATATCCACCCAAGAGGATATCGGCTACTAGGTATGGTTCATATTCCTCTTCTTCGGGAGAACTTTTCCGAATCGGCATCTTCACAGTCATCTTTCCGACTTGAAATGAGGCGGCTCTGATTACTATATCCCCTATCTGGAAAGGATTTGGTTGTGGTATGATCGCCTGGTGGTTGTTCTCGCAGTCTTCCAGGGTGACTTTCAGATCCCTGGTGAAACGCTTAAAAGGTTCGGCGTTCCATTCACATCTCTTGACAGTGTTGTGCTGGAAAACTGTGTCGAGTCCCCAGGGCGGGTTGCGGTGAGAAATGGTTGGTGATAAAGAGAGCGTCTTAGTCAGGCTTACTTGAGTTTGGAGTTTGGCAGGTGGCTTTGGCGAATCCTTTCCCAGTAGTAAAGTATTGCTGGTAAGCTGTTGACAAGGTATCAAGTTATCCAGCTTGTTGGATACCCTCTCTGGCGTTGACACGGGCAAGGGTGACGCTCCTAATTCCGTTTTGTTGTCGAGTACCCAAGGGCGCCCCAAAACCATGTCGTAATTTAGATTCATGACAATATAGAAAGTCCCGCGCGTTGCGATATTTCCTATGTTGATCCCAAGACTAGCGTAGCCAAGCGCATGCAGGTGATTCCTCTCGTGGTCTTTGATAGCCGGTGGGGAGTGAGTGGCCTCTTGTTTTGTTACTCCTGCTGCTTTCAGGGTCTTTAACATAACAATGTTGAACTCTGAGGCTGCGTCGATGAGCGTGTTGTCGAACTCGGCGTCCTTTAAGCGGGCCATGGTGAGAAGTCCCCAGTTTTGCTTCTCGGCAGGGATGCCTGGCGAGATCTGTTCCTCAGGTGTGTTTTTTGTGGCAGAGTGAAGTCGCTTCCCAGATACTATGTGGTTGAGGGCTGCGAAAGCGTCTCGACGTTTCTCCTTGGAAAAGTAGAGGATTTCGCATATGTGTTGCATCATGGACTGCACTGTTTTTTGTATGGAGTCCCCAGATATTTCATAGTTTCTTATGGGGAAGCGGATCTCTATGTACTCCTTCATTCCTTAGTCCTAACTCCCCTGCCTCTATCCTTTCTTTGAAAATGCTTTTCAATCTGTTGCAGTCGCTGGTTGGATGACTGACGAATCTGTGGTGGTGACAAAATCTGGGATTTGCCATCTCCTCTTCAGTAGGTGGGTGCCGAGGATCATGTAGCCTGATGACATCATCCTGGACCCATGTTTCCAGAAGTTCGATTACTTCCTCGATCGGAAAGGGGAAGTCCGAGTCATCTCCTCTAGCTTCAGGGCGACGTTCAAAGGGCTTGGTTGGGGCCTTTTGCGAGGCTTCCCTTCGTGCTGGGGCCGTGCACCAAGGGTGTTGATCCATTGGACGTGTTTTTCTCTTTTCACTTTTGTCTACCACGCTCACGGCGGAGGGGCCGGTGTTGTATGACTTATTAAAAAAACGCGGGCTTCTTCGAACTTCTCGTGTATCTTCATTTCTGGGAGGCCTAGTTCTTTCCAACAGGGCTGGCGCTGTCGTGGCTGATCGTTTAGCAGCTTCGTGGAGTTCGGAGAAGGTCTGGAATCATAAGTTTTCTAGTAAAGCACGATAGATGGGAGTCATGCCATTGATGCACGAATTCACTAGTTGCTGCTCAGTCGCACCCGGGTCGTGGTAGTCCAGTACTTGAATTTTGAATCTCTTGACAAAATCGTTTGGATGTTCGTCATTATATTGGAACATTCTTCCCAGATCCGAGAGAGTGACTTGCTCGAACACAAAGAAATACTTCTCGTAAAAGGATGTAACCATTTCACCCCAATCGCGGATGCTTCCTGGGGCGATGCAGTTGTACCACGTGTACGCTCTTCCAGTGAGTGACTTTGAAAATTCTCGCAGGAGAAGAACATGATTGTATTCATGCTCACCTAGAGCCTCTAAAAATCGTGAGACATGTTCCCTTGCGTTGACGGTTCCGTCGTATAAGGAAAACTGAGGGGATGAGTATCCTCTTGGGAGGGAAATTCTCTGGATTTCAATTGGATAAGGAGGTTGGTGTTGATGAAAATCCATGTCGTTCTTGATTCGGTTTTGTAAGAGTCGTTCCAGGTCTTCACGTGTTACGAAATCTAGTGGACGATTTCCTGCCACTGGGTTCCTAATGCGGATTTCCTCGTTTGCGTTGGTGTGCTCAGTTGCGGTACTAATTCCAAGATCATTGGGAGCACTTGACCTTGGAGTTGTCTGGCGTATCCTTCCTGGGGGTGTGACATTAGCATCAAGGTTGTCGGGAACATTTGCTCTTAATTCAAGCTGTCGTAGCTCCCGTGGAAGTTGCTCTGTTAAGGCTTTGAGGAAGACGAGCACCTCCTTCTGGGTTGAAACCATATCTGTTTGAGTCCTAGCTAGAGCCTCCTGCCTTTCCATCAAATCCGTGATTGTGAAATAAGGTTTTCCTCCTCTGTTATATCGCCCCGGTGATTGAGTGGATGTTGTGGCTCGAGTGGTGATTAGATGCATCATGCCTGCTGAAACACTAGTGGTGGCAACGGCTGCACGAGCCCTGGTGACTGGCGGCGTGACACCTGAAGGGCTGCCCTCAGTGCCGTTCGAGTTGGAAGATGGTGCGGAGAAATTTGGAATGGAAGTAGCCCTGGCCCAGGTAACAGGAGGTGTAACACTTGGAGGGTTACTTTCCATGCTTCCAAGATCGGCAGGTAACGCAGGGGCATTGGTGGAAGGAGAATTTGTGTTAGGGGCGGCTTCTATGTTGGCGCCTTCAGAGTTTGTCGTGGACCCAGATCTTAGGTCTACCATGTTGAGCGAATGGTAAAGCATATTTTGAACTAAAGATCAGTTTTTATAACCGAGAGATTGAAACTCCCACTGTGGTCGACAATTGTTTATGGAAGAAAAACGCCTCTGCCGAATTTGGTAAATTCGATGATGAAGAGACTGGTTTAAACCCTTAAACAAATATGATGCACGTGAGCACTTTTGATTCGAGATATCAATCTGTGCAACTCTGGGATAAACCAATAAGATGGCCGTTCCAGATTTGCTTCGGTCACAAAGTGGAGGAGAAGGGTTGATTTGGGGAGGATAGCGAAGAAGGGTGATGAGACCAGAGAGTTCTGGCTAGGTAGTATCTCGACTTGTATCAGAAGTGTAGAAGCTTGCGGAAGCTTGCTAGTGATGGAAGATTTTGAGAGAGCTTGCAAGTTTCTATCTGATAGTGTTGTATTTTGCCTGACCAAGACTTGTGTGTTTTGGCAGAATAGGTGAAACCTATTTATACAAGTGAGATTGAACGTACCCTGGCCTCATTAAGGAATTGAGTAAATGTGTTAATTAAAACATAGGAGGTGGAAACCGTTGGATTTATGGTGAAAAACGTTTTCACCATAAATTTCCTTATTTAATTGACCGTATTCATTCCTTGTACGCCTTGCTTTATTGCGAGCGTAGTGTACGCTGCACGCTGTGACCACCAAACTAAAACCCAAAGAAATCATCTCCTAGTTTGTGTTGATGTCTCGAGAGTTGGGCAAAAGTGGCAATGCCAAAGTTGCTAGTGAAGCATTGCGGCATGTGCCAATGGCATGTGCGGGATCTCTCGACCGCGAGTTGTACTTTGAGTACAGATGGCAATGCCAAAGTCGCTTAGTGGAGCATTTGGCATGTTCCAATGGCATGTGCGGAATACCTTGGCCTCGAGTTGTACTTTGAGCGCGGATGGCCATGCCTAATCTGCTTAGTGGTGCATTTGGCATGTGCCAATGGCATGTGCGGAATGCCTTGGCCGCGAGATGTACTTTGAGTGCGGATGGCAATACTAAAGTCGCTTAGTGGAGCATTTGGCATGTGCGTAATGCCTTAGCCGCGAGTTGTACTTTGAGTGCGGATGGCAATGCCAAATTTGCTTAGTGGAGCATTTGGCATGTGACAATGGCATGTGCGGAATGCCTTGGCCGTGAGTTGTACTTTGAGTGCGGATGGCAATGCCAAAGTTGCTTTGTGGAGCATTTGGCATGTGCCAATGGCATGTGCGGAATGCCTTGGCTGCGAGTTGTACTTTGAGTGCGGATGGCAATGCCAAAGTCGCTTGGTGGAGCATTTGGCATGTGCCAATGGCATGTGCGGAATGCCTTGGCCGCGAGTTGTACTTTGAGTGCGGATGGAAATGCCAAAGTCGCTTAGTGGAGCATTTAGCATGTTTGGAATGCCTTGGCCGCAAGTTGCACTTTGAGTGCGGATAGCAATTCCAAAGTCGCTTAGTGGAGCATTTGGCATGTGCGGAATGCCTTGGAATAGAAAGTGGCTAGTTGTAACGTGTTTGGCATGTGCCAATGGCACGTACGACCACTTTGGCCAAGTTGCGGTCGCTACTTTGGCATGTGCCAATGGCATAGCGACTTGGAATGGGGATAGGCTAGTGGTTGCGTGTTGGCATGTGCCAATGGCACACACGGCCACTTTTGCCTAGTTGCGGGCGCTACTTTGGCATGTACCAATGGCATAGCGGCTTGGAATAGAAAGTGGCTAATGGTTTGTGTGTTGGCATGTGCCAATGGCGCACACGGTCACTTGGGCCTTGAGTTTTGGGCTTGGTAGCGGTTTGGAAAATGGCTAGTGGTGCGTGTTTGGCATGTGCCAATGGAACGCACGGCCATGTTGACCTAGTTGCACGGTTTGCAAGCCTAGGGCGCTATTTGTGGCATTTACCAAACGGCATTGCGACTTGGGAAATTGGCTAGTGGTGCGTGTTGGCATGTGCCAATGGCACGCACGGCCAAGTTGGCCTAGTTGCACGGTTTGCAAGCCTAGGGCGCTATTTTTGGCATGTGCCAAATGGCATAGCGGCTTAGAATTGGCTAGTGGTGCGTGTTGGCATGTGCCAATGGCACGCACGGCCAAGTTGACCTAGTTGCATGGTTTGCAAGCCTTGGGAGATATTTTTGGCATGTTCCAAACGTCATAGCGGCTTAGTTTGGCATGGTTACCTGTGGGTGCAGTATGTGGTTTGGTTTTGGCGTCGTTGCCATGGTGCGCAATATGCGGCTTGGTTTTGGCGTCGTTTCCATGGTGCGCAGTAATGCGGCTTGGTTTTGGCGTTGTTGCCATGGTGCGCAATATGCATCTTGGTTTTGGCTTCGTTGGCATGGTGCGCAGTATGCGGCTTGGTTTTGGCGTCGTTGCCAAGGTGCGCAGTATGCGTCTTGGTTTTGGCGTCGTTGCCATGGTGCGCAGTATGCGGCTTGGTTTTGGCGTCGTTGCCATGGTGTGCAGTATGCGGCTTGGTTTTAGCGTCGTTGCCATGGTGTGCAGTATGCGGCTTGGTTTTAGCGTCGTTGCCATGGTGTTGAGTATGCGGCTTGGTTTTGGCGTCGTTGCCATGGTGCGCAGTATGCGTCTTGGTTTTGGCGTCGTTGCCATGGTGCACAGTATGCGGCTTGGTTTGGAATTAGGGTTCTATGTCGAAAACCCTAATCCGATATTTTGAAAAAAAATACCCCTATTAATTATTTACACCTGAATTAAATGCTCTCAGTTAATGTGTTGCGGGTAGCATTAGGTCATGGGGTTTTACGATTTTACCCCTTGTGTAAAATCCACCATCAACAGTACATAGAACAATGGTTCCTAGAACTGCACCTAAGTACTTTAGCCTACCATTTATGCTATTACAAGGGTTCGATCCCCAACCTCCCCTATGAGATGAATTGCAAAGCTTCCTTTAATTATTTCCTCTAACTTTAATTTCTTGATGTTTTCCGAGCTCAAATGATGGTTCTCTACAATGACAGACAAACCAATTATATTTTTTCTGCCACTGATAGTTCATCATAATGGTCCAGTCAGAAGTTTTTTTTATCATTATGTTCAATTCTTCAAACAATATGAATCCCGAAGGACAATATGGAAATTTTTGATACCTCATGGAGTCTGAAGTTATCAACTGGTATCCTTCACACCTTAGCTTTCCAATAACTTGTTTGAACCTATGATGGAGTAATACCAATATTAACTGTAATGAATTTTAGGTATATAATCGGTTTAAGAAACGATTCAAACGGACTTTGGGCACATTTATACCAAACGCATTATTGGAACCAGAATCAGATATCTACTAGATTTTTTGGTTTACCAACTTTATCTTCCCAATTAAAACCAACTACCTAACTTAAAATTATTCTTGATCTTGTTCTTGATGACTAGATATTGAAACTTGATTGTTTTAAGGTTGTCTTAGGTGCTCACATGTACAGGTGTTGTGTCCCTTGACATCATGAATCTATTTGACATTCTTTTGGATAACAATAAATAAAAAATAATTTAAAACTTTTAAGAAAATAAATACTGTTAGAGCATTGCTCGGTCGAACTCACAAGTGTTTCTATCTCAAGCTTGTTGTGAAAACTATATCTTGATTTATAGTCTACAATTAGTTAAGTCTCATATTAGGATAGTAAAAAAGAGGGGGTCTAACAACCACATCCAATATTTCGATTAGCAATCTATATGGACAACTCCGAGTTACTTTCTGGAGATCAATCAACTAGACTCAATCAAATAGAAAATATCTCAAGGAGTTATTATCTCAATCTCTCAATTTGATTTTCTCAAGCAAATACAATCTGCGAGTCTTAATCAAAGAGAGATAACTTGGATGGTAGCAAAGACCAATATCCAAGTGTCAATCAATTTAAATCAACAACCAATAAGGTCGGATCTTCTAATTGATTGAACAATGCACAACCTGTATTATTTCAATTATATAAAAATATAATGCGGAAAAAAAATAACACAGATACCAGAATTTTGTTAACGAGGGAACCGCAAATGCATAAAAACCCCGGGACCTTGTCCATATTAAACATACACTGTATTAAGCCGCTACAGACACTAGCCTACTCCAAATTAACTTCGGTCTGGACTGTAGTTGAACCCCAATCAATATCATACTAATCCAAGGTACAATTATGATTCTACGCCTCTAATACCAGTAGGATACTGCGCACTTGATTCCCTTAGCTGATCTCACCCACAACCAAGAGTTGCTACGACCCAAAGTCGAAGACTTTAATAAACAAATCTGTCTCACACAGAAAAGTCTATAAGATATATAATTTCGTCTCCCACGAATAAACCTATGAGTTTTATTCTGTCTTTTGATAAATCAAGGTGAATAGGAACCAATAAATAAAACCATACTTATATTCCCGAAAAATAGCTCAGTTTTATCAATCACCTCACAATAGTCTTAGTCGACGCAGCGAAAAAAGATATTATGGAATCACAAACGATGAGATGAAGATGTTTGTGATTACTTTTATATCTTGCCTATCAAAGATAGAAATCTCAAGCCAATTATTACAATTGTACTCGTACGATAGAACAGCAAGATCAGATCACACAACGACTATAAAAGTAGTATCGGTCTGGCTTCACAATCCCAATGAAGTCTTTAAGTCGTTAACCTGGTTTTAGAAGAAGAAAACCAAAGGTTAAAAGGAGAATCAACTCTAGCTTAGAAAACTAGTATCACACAGAATATGTGGGGATTAGGTTTTCCAATTTCTAGAGTTCTTCTTTATATAGTCTTTCAAATCAGGGTTTGCAATCAATGTTAGCTTAGTAACAAAGCATTCAATATTAACCGTTACATGAAAACCTGATTAGATACAAGCTAATATTTATCAACCGTTAGATCGAAAACATAGATTTTTATGCACACATGTACTTGACATTTTTGGGTTTGTATAACCGTACCCAAACTTGTACATTAGTTGGTTCAACACTAGTTAACCAAATGGTTAGCCATATGATAACTTTCATATCAACCATATTCTTCTTCACCATAACTAGTCCAAATGACTCAAATGAACTAGTTAGAGAGTTGTTCAATTGCTTAGATCTTTATGTACTACACAAGACACAATTGAAGAAAAAACGATGTGATTCACTCGAATAGATTCATGAACTATAAAGCCACGGTTTGCAATAACATTCCTTAGTATATTAAGATAAGTTCACAAACACCGTTTTTAGACATAACCTACTCAAGTTCGCGGACTGGGTTCGCGTACTTAAGTTCCCGGATGGAGTTCACAAACTCTAGCAGAAATTCTCGGTCGAGAACTTCCGCCAGTTCGCTAACTGAAACTGAGCTATAACTCCTGCAGAAATTCTCGGTTTCGAGAACTATGCCAGTTTGCGGACTGAGTTGACGGCTCACGTTCCAGTTTCACTTGATTAACAAAGTTCGCAAACTTCGGTTTAAGCAATAAGGACTTATACATATATTTGTTACCACAACAATGTTTATATCCTCCATTGGTTATATTGTCTAAACTCTCATTTCAATCATTGAAACATTCTCAGATGATGTTATATAGTTGTTATTCACAAACTATTTTTCGTCAGATCGATTTCCAAAATGATTGAAACGTAACATAACTTTCGTTACTAGGCAAAGATGAACTTGGCTAAAGCGAAGGCTTAACCAACACACATTTCGATAAATAGATAAGCAAGATATACTCATCTCGAAATATCATATGTGTATATTCTTAGTCTATATAGTAATACGACTTTTGTCTCAATATATGAGAAAGAATAGATAAATTTTTGAGTGATAGATAAGTTCAAGTCTCCACATACCTTTTAGTCGATAAAGATCCAATGGTTCCTTGAGTAGTCCTTCGTCTTGTATAATGATCTCCATGGAGTTCTTGAGTTCAACTACACTTTCTATCCTAGTCTGATACCTTAGATATAGTAGACTAGAATCAAGACTTTATAGTTTTGATCACTAACATTGACAAACATGCTTGAGATAGCAACGCATGCAAGTTCGACCGAGAAATACTTTAACAATCTCCCCCTTTGTCAGTTTTAGTGGCAAAACTATTAATACATATGGAATACAAAAAATATATAAATAAACTTTATAGTTCCTATTCCACATGTCTAATCTTCGTCAATACTCGAAATCTTCGTGACTTCCAAGTAGTCCAATGATCCCAAAGGTTGTAAGTTTAGTATCATCGTTGTTGAAAATCCGTAGCTATAACAATTAGAAAACAAGGGTTCTCAATCATTGTTATACAGTGTCATAATATCATTACACAACGTCAAAGTCCAATTGCATCACAACTTTAACACCAATACTATGGTGATACTTCACTCCCCCTTAGTCAATACTCCATCTCACATGGAAACCACTCCCCCTTACATAATGATCCGAAACCTTATGTATTTGTAGTATGAACTATATATTAATTCTCCCACTTTTTGTCAATAAAATTGGAAAAGGTACAAGAACGGGATCCTAATGAAATTTCCGTAAGAGACATTTCATGACCAAAGGTAAATGTATATCATCTTATTTAGATGCAATCATAAAGCCGAAGCTAAATGCATTCATCAAGGATTTTATAAAGATACAAGATAACCCCTCTAATATTCCACAGCCGCACTCCCCACAAAGATTTGCAATTAAGCACAAGTTCAAAAGAACTCTCCCCCGAAAAATGTCATTCCCAAGGGAACAACAAGAGAAACCTTAATTTCAAGAGAAAAGAAGGATTTCTTTAGACTCAACAAATTACATACAAGTATAATTTTGGAATCCAAAATATTCAATCATATTAACCAAGGAAATCCAAGATTAATTTGACTAAATATGCTCAACACAAGTAAACTTATGGAGACTTAAGAAACCAAATAGATTTATCACAAGAAAACTTGCAAGAAATCTAATTGTCATACTCAACCAAACTAATTACAAAAGTAATCAATTTAAATGGCCACACTCGACATAAGAAATTCTATGGAGCAATGACTAAGTTAATCACGAATAACCAACTCAGTCAAGGAGATGCTCAAACATAAGAAAACTTATGGAGTGATAACTAAATAACCACACAAGATGATTAATTTAGTTCAACATGTTCAACATAAAGTACCTTACGGAACAACAACTAAGATAATCACAAAAGCAATCAACTTTTGTTGTTTTAGTGCTCAACATAAGACACTTCATGGAACAACACAGTATTTACACAAAAAATTGTGGATCGGAGATTCGACCTATACCGTGGAATAAGCAAGGATTCATTCTATGTTTCCATCACTATTTTCACAATGACACACAATAGACATAATCCTTGAATCACAAAAGATTTTAACCTATCTTACATCAATACTTGACAATATAGGATTAACTTTTGTGTTTTCCCAAAAGTCTATTCATTCGTTTATCAATATTTGCATACCAATTCACGAATGACTTTACTTTTGACAAAATATGGGACAATTAAGTTCACGGACGTAAACACACATATCCCATCAAAATATTGCAATAAATAAAACCATAAAGATTAATACTGCAACCATCATCTTCCAAACAAGTTTAGAATTTAACACAATAAATCTAAAAACAAGAAGATAAAAACTTTGGACATATATAGCTATGTGTAACCACAATAATGGCTATTCCAAAAACTAGTTATTCTTATGAAACAAAAAAAAAAAAAAAAATAGAAGATTTACTAGACAAAATAAACTCAAACATATCTTCTAGAAACCGATCACAAGCCAAAGTTAACGTTTGAAAGCTTCACGGGTTTCAAGACTTTTGAGCTCGTGATCCATATTATCAACTGCGTCTTCAGAGAAGATATACTTATTGAGAATTTCTTTAACATGTGACTTCATGAGACCAAGGTCAACAATAACCTTTTTCAACTCAATTCTAACCACATCAAGATCCTTCATTGTATCAACAAGTTGCAGTTTTGCTTTCTCAAAGTATTTCAGAAAGTCATGAACCACTTCAGCAGACACCATATCCTTATTCTCAACATCTTGATGTGAGTAGGCATAATAGCATGAGGCATTAGGTGTACCTTCTTCTACAAGAGTTCTTTTCTTCCTTTCTTTCGAGACAACATCAAAACCTTTCTCAATAAATCCCTTAGCAAAAACACCATGAGGAGATGATGAAGAGGACATTCTTGAAAAGACATAAGATAACCTAGAGTTTACGTTTGTGACTAGTGTAAATCAATAGATCGGCTATTTAAAGGTTTTGTTTAGGGTTTTCAAACTTGTAGGACCAGAATATCGCTACAATACTTCTCTGCGATATTAACAACACTTTGAAGCGAGCATAACCACAAGATCATCAGCTACACTTTGCGAGTGTCACAAAATTAGTCAAAAGAGCGACGCAATAAATGACGAGTGAAGAAAACTTGAGAAAAGCATGTTTATCCTGCGATGGTTACAAAACTGGCGAGAGTGAACATTGTAACTATCGCGGTACAATCGCAGAATCAGCCTGAAATAAAAGGAAAACTTAGTTGTCATCCACTATGTAACTACCCTATAAATATAGACCCAATGTGTCCAGAAAAGGATGATGTATTTTTGAGGGTTAAGAAAGTCTTGAGGAGAGAGAAACTTCAGGAGAATAGTTGTATTCTTGAATTCTTTCATTTCTGTAAATATTTCTGAAACCAAAATAATAAAGTGTCATTTTTCATCTTCAATTATGAGTTGATTATAGCAGAATCTTAACAAGGGTGTAGTGTGGGAAATCCTGCAACTACATTTTGGCTCCCGAAACAGGGATTGAATTAGCGAAATCATAGAAAAAGGTGAAGAGGAAGATAAGAATTGTTCAAGATTAAGAAAATCATAAAACAAATCGGTGAGATATTTGAAGGAAGGATGATTAGAATCAAAGAGGATTGTAGAAAATTGGAGTGTGGTATGGTAACAAGAACAATGATTGATAGATTTCATGAAAATATTAAGGGGAAGATACACAAACGGGATTTTGAAGGAATGAAAATTATGACGGTGGAAAAAATATCACCATTGAAAGATTGGGAAAAGCAGGAAATCACATTTACAGCAGCAGAAATACCAGAGGAAAATCTAAGTCATACATCTCCATTGGTAATCACAGTATCCACTATACCAATGAGAAAAGAGGAATCAATAAAATCTGAAGAAGAATGGGCTATGAATAGAACTTTGGTGGATGCAGGAAGTTATGTAAATATAATATTTTATCATACTTTCAAGAAAATGGGATATAAGGATGAAGAAATGTCTTATCCAACATATCATGTTCATGGATTTGGAAAGTCTTTAACAAAACCTAAAGGCGAGATAGTGGTACGAATTCCACTAGGGGAGATTGAAACACAAGTAACGTTATGTGTGGTAGACGTGGAATCACCGTATAACATGATATTATGAAGACCATGGATACACACAATCAAGGATGTAGCATCAACGTTACATCAATGCATCAAATTTCCTACACCCAGTGGAATTGGAGAAATTAGAGGAGACACAGATTTTTCGAAATTGTGTTGCCAAATTGAAGTAAGAAATTGTGAAGAACGTCCAAAGCTGCGAAAGGCTCGCAGAAGATTGGCGAGAGAAACAAAGAAGGAAGAAGAATTTCAAGTTTACGTGATAAGAGCAAAAGAAGGGAAAGGAATACCCAACGAAACCTCGCGAGAAGGAGATGAACTCGCGAGAGTTATGAAAACACCAACACCAATGGGAGAACCCGAAGCTAGTTATATTGCAGCAGAACCAACAAAGGAAGTAAATATTGGGAGTGAAGAAGAGCCTAAAATGCTGAAAATTGGGACTAGAATGGAGGCAGATGAGGAAGAAAGAACTATAAATCTCTTGCGAGAATATAAAGATATATTCGCGTGGAGCATGGATGAGATGCCAGGGATAGATCCATTAATAGCATGTCATAAGTTAGATATCAACAAAAATATAAGACCATTTAAGCAAAGAATAAGGAAAATTGCAACAACATATCATTCTCAAATAGAAGAATAATTACAGAAGATGCTCGACGCAGGAATTATAAGGCAAGCAAAATACCCAGAGTGGATTGCAAATATGGTAGTGGTCCCAAAGAAGAACAAGGGGATAAGAATTTGTATAGATTTCACTGATTTAAACAAGGCTTGTCCTAAAGATAGTTTTCCATTACCAGATATCCCACAGATGGTTGAATCAGCAGCAGGAAATGCTAGAATATCATCGTTGGATGGATATAAAGGATATAATCAAGTCCCTCTCGCTGAAGAAGATCAAGAACATACCGCATTTTTTCTCCAAGAGGATTATATTGTTATACAAAGATGCCATTTGGCTTACGAAATGTTGGTGCAACGTATCAAAGAATGGTGGAGAAGGTTTTTGCAAAGTGGATCCACAAAACATTAGAAGTGTATGTAGATGATATACTGATGAAAAGCAAAGAAGCTGAGAATCATGTGCAAGATTTGAAAAAGATTTTCGATCAAATGCGGCAATTCAATATTAAAGTGAATCCTGATAAGTGTACTTTTGGAGTAACTTCAGGGAAATTTTTGGGGTATACTGTATCGAAAAAAGGAATACAAGTTGATCCAGAAAAAGTACAAGCAATTCGCTATATGCCAACACCTGCGACAGTAAAAGATGTGCAGAAATTAAATGGACTCTTAGCCTCGCTAGGAAGATTCATTTCGCGATCTTCAGACAAGTGCAAACATTTTTTCGATATACTCAAGCAGGGAACAAAATTCAAGTGGACAGATGAATGTGAAAAAGCTTTTCAAGGAATAAAATAACATTTGACGAACATAACTATTTTACAGAAAGCTGAACCGGGAGAAGAATTATTGATTTATCTTGCAACAACCACACATGCGCTAAGTGCTGTGTTGGTGTGAGTAGATGCAGGGGTAGAAAAACCAATTTATTACATCAGTAAAACATTCAATTTTGCAGAGAGAAATTATTCAAAGATTGAGAAACTAATTCTAGCATTGGTACATGCAACTTTCAAACTTCGCATCTATTTTCAAGCACATAAGGTCAAAGTGTTAACGAAAGTGCCAATTGAGTCAGTAATAAAAAATTCAAAGAGATCAGGCAGAGTTGAGAGATGGAATGCACAAGTAGGACACTTTGATATTCAATATGAAGTTTTATCCTCGCCAAAATCACAAGTTATCGCAGATTTCTTAGCTGAATTTCCCTTAGAAGATGATGAAGCTGTGGAAGAAATGATGGATATAGAAGAGGAACATGGAGATCCAAAAGAGTTATTAACAGAACCCGACAGATGGGAAATATTGGTGGATGGATCCTCAAATGGGGAAGGAAATGGGATTGGAGTTGTCTTTATTTCACCAGAAGGAGAAAAAATAGCTTTTTCATTTAGATTGGAATTTGCATCCACTAATAATGAAACAGAATATTAGGCTGTGATTCATGCTTTAAAATTTGAAGTAGAAATGAAGTTGGAAAATGCTAGAATCACCAGCGATTCACAGTTGGTTATTCGCCAGATAAAAGGAGAATACACAACAAATGAACCATCTTTAAGAAAGTATAAAAGGTTAGTCGAAGAAATATCTGCAAGAATTTCAAAAATAAAATGGAGACACATATTAAGGAAAGATAATAGGATCGCAGATGCATTTGCTTTCATATCTAGTATGATGACAAATCCATCCGCGCGATGCATAAAAATTCAAACACTTTTTACACCAACGATAAACAAGGAAGAAAAGGAAGAAGAAGATGTGATGATGGTTGAAGTTGGCGAAGAGGAATTAAATAAAAACATTACGGATTGGCGAGAAGATCTTCATGCATACTTGGCAAGAGGATAAATCCCAAGAAATCGATTGGAAGCACATAAATTAAAAAGTAGGGCAACCAATTATGAATTAAGAGATGGAGTATTATATCGCATATCTTTTAGTGGACCATCGCTAAGATGTTTGACGAGGGAAGAAGGACAAAAGATATTGAAGATTTTTCACAGTGGTGACGCTAGTAATAATAATGGAGGAAGATCTTTGGAATATAGAACAAAAATGCAAGGCTATTACTGGCCATATATGCATGAAGATGCAAAACAACTCTCAAGGCGTTGCGAAGATTTCCAGCGATATGGAAAGAAGATACATGCACCAGGAGAACCATTATCATCTTCAACAAGTGTATGGCGTTTTGGGAAATGGGGGTTAGATATTGTGGGACCATTTGTACCTGGTTCTGGACAAAGAAGATATCTGAATTGTCGCAACAGATTATTTCACAAAATGGGGAGAAGTAAAGGCAGTACAACATATTCGCGATAAAGATATTTTTACATTCATATTTGAGAATATAATTTGCGGATTCGGGATTCCAGCACAGTTGGTATATGATAATGGAAAGCAATTTGAAGGGAAGAATATAGAATTGCTACTCAATGCATTTAAGATAAAGTGTGGAAAATCTACTCCTCTATATCCACAAGAAAATGGTCAAACTGAAGCAACCAATAATACAATCGCATACATCTTAGAAAAGAAGCTAGAATGATACCACAGAGCATGGTGTGAATAGGTGCATAATACAATATGGGCCTACAATACAACTAGACGAGAAGCTACTGGAATGTCACCTTTTTGTTTGACATATGGAGTTGAAGATGTGTTACCAACAGAAGTAGCTATTCCTACAACAAAAAGAGAGGCTTGGGAAAGAAATCTAAGTATTGGAATGATTTTAAATAAATTGGATGAATTAGAAGAAAAGAGAAAAAAAACTTTGCAACATATGGAAAATTACCAGCGAAGATTAGCTCATGAGTACAACAAACGTGTTAAGAAACGTGAATTTCAACCTGGCGATTTAGTGATGCGAGAAACACCAAGTTATCAGCGAGAGAATGGTGGAAAGTTGGCGAGAAAATTGGATGGACCATACATCATTAAAGAGATAGTTGGAGCCGGGGCATACAAACTAATGGACCCTGAAGGGAGAGATTTTGGTCAAAGACTTGACAGACCATGGAATAGACTATATCTGAAAAAATATTATCAATAACAACTTCTGCAAGATAAGAGATACAGGTACGTTGTAAAAAAAAAATATAACGATTGCGAGGTTTTCCTAAAAGCAAATCAAGAACTGCGAATATAATCGCAAAATTGGCGGATAAAATTTCGTAGAGATTAATAGAATGGGATGAACCTATATGGCGTGCACCCTAGTTCGCGAATAAAATTTCGCAAGAGGCAAATGTAAGACCTAATAGTGCGTCATATAATGGGGTATCTCTTGACATGACTCGGTGATAAGGTTATCATTCTTTGGAACCTGAGTTATGCAGATGTTGGGGTTAAAGAAAACCTATCCAGGAGAGGGATCTTGGATTTCCAATTATATAAGGTTATACCCTGATTGGACAACTAAGAACCTCTTCTAAGGGGTGCAGAGTATGACCAAGGCGCCGAGGTACACGGTTGAGTCAAGGGTGCCCGGGGCGTACGAAACTACCCTTGCCATCCTTGGCAAGTCTTGGCTATGATGCACTCGGCCCGAAGAAAACCCCACTTAGGGTGAAGTCTTGTAACTATAAGCCATATAGGCATAAATGACAAGAGGCTACGAAAAACAACTAGTTGTTGGAAAACCTGGATGGGAGGAGCTAGTCTTGTATGGCCGATGTGCCCTCCTTGAAGGGGCAACCAGGGGGAAGATAAGGGCGGCACCCTCCATTAGGGAGATGATAAGTGTCTAAAGACGGCAATGTCATGGGGCTTTATGATCGCAAGAACATTTAGGCCTGTCATATTGTCGCGTGACGAAATTTATACAAAGGCAAATAGCCAAAAGAGAAAAGTTAAGATGAGATCAATGGGTTTTTACATTTAACAAGTGTAAAGACGTCCTGCGATTTCATCGCAAGACGACAATGTCATAAGATGTAATTCTTGCAAGAGAATTTATTCTTATCACATTGTCGCAGAGATGTTGAAAAAATATTGATAAGGCAAGATCAATGGGTCGATACATGCAAATGTAAAGACGTCCTGCGATTTTGTCGCAGAAAGAAAATGTGGCAAAATAAGACCTTTAACTAGGAAGGCAAAATAAGACCAATAGACTAATCTTAAAAAAAAATTAATTAACTATTATATTTTAAGATGCAGGAAAGATTTGTTAATCAAAGGAGAATAAAAAAGAAAGAAGATTCGGAACATTGTAGCTGTACTAATCACATCGCAGACATATTCATACTTTCACATAGTTCACAGAAAGGAGACATAGGAAATAATTCACCATTTCAAGCAAGATAATGAAGGGCAAGTAGGGGAATAGAGAAATAAGATTTCATTATCTTCCTTGAGGATATTCAAAGTAAACAAAATCAAAAATTGAATCCTCAAAATTTCAAAAATTAAAGAAAATAAAAAATAAAAAAAATAATTCAAGATTTGACGATTGTCTCATCAGATTCACTATTCTTGCTCGCCAGATTCTTTATTCTTGCCAGAATTCTCAGCTTCATCAGTATTCTTCTCACCACTTGTAGATACTTCTTTTGGAGGATTTCTCTCTTCTTCATCATCTTCTTGAGTGGTATTTTCTTCTTCAGTAAATTCTAATTCCTTATCCATGGGAAGAGGAATTTCATCATCATCAACTTTCAAAGGAGGAACAGACATAGGAGGAAGAGAATGGAAGAGTAGAATATCGTTCACGAGAACTTCAGCACTGAGGTGAACCTTGCGAAGGAAACCTCTGTCACGATTCCTAATCTTTATGTTTTTGAAGTACTCGAGATAATCAAGTCTTCTTTCTGCTTTGTCGCGAGCTTCAAGATAATTGGAAACAAGAGTCTTGTTCTCTTTGCGAACTTTATCCAATTTGTTGGTAAGATCAGCGATGGTAGAATAAAGACTTCTTTCAGATTCTGCGAGTGACAAAAGTGATAAAAGATCATTTAGTCAAAGATTTTGCAAGAAATATAACACAAAATTTAACAGAAAGGTCAACAAGAAAGGCAGTCAATTGACTACCTTATTTCTGCGAGGTTAAGTTTTGAATTAATATAAAGAAACAGTTTTCCCATTGATTCATAGCGTCATCGAATTTATCGCCAACCACACCCTTCAGACGAGATTTCATGTTTTCTTCTCTGGTGCGTAGATACAAGTTTTCCTTTGCTAGTAAAGAATGAGATTCCTTCAATTGAGAGCACTGGTCTTGAAGCTCGCTGGCCTTCAAACTAAGAGTTAACCTACCTTTGATAAGTTTATCCTTCTCAGCAGCAGATGATTCAGTTACCTCCTTGAACTCATTTTTAAGGGAACGAAGAGATTGCTCTTGATTATCACATATCCTTTGTAGATTACTCAATTTCTGTGAAGAAATCACCATCAATCTTGAAAATCTATGTTTCTCTTGGGATAAAGTTCTATTTTCATATGATAAAGATTCTACCGTCAAGTTAGACTTGGTTAACGAATATGAGAGACGAGAAATCTCGTTACTTAATAAATTTTGACTTCGCGATAATTGGTTATTCTCATTAGTAAGATTATCTATTTGATCAATAGAATATGGGTGAAGATTATCTAATCTATTATACTGGTCCATCCAAGAATCTCTTTCGAAACGAGCTTCGTCAGCAATAGATTCAAATTTAAGTCTCTCCATGAAACGAGTCCGATTTGAAACTAATATATGAATCAAGAATTTAAGAAAGAGACTTGAGTACATAAGATATAAAAGCAAAACAAAAAAACAAAAGATAAGAGGCAGGAAAATTGTACCTTTCAGCTCGTCATTTTTTCTGCGAAGGTTCTCGCAGTCAAGAGAAGAGTTGCAAAGCATATGGTTCAGAGTATCACATTCAGAAGTTTTGACTTGAAGGCTTTTTCTCAGAGTTTCAACTTCAGCTTCTAGAGATGCTCGTGAAGAAGTATTATCAGAGCCAAAATATTTAAGTAAGGTCTCGCAAGCTTCATATTGGAGAGAGTCGGAAGAATATTTTCTAGCATTGTCTAAAATATTAGACAAAATTTTAAAAGCAACATCAACTCCAGCGAAGATTCCATTCGATGAAGGAAGAGATGCAGAGGGTGAAGTGGTGACAAGGGCAAGTTGATGATTTGAGTCATTTGTGATGGTTGTATTATCAGAAGGAGGAGTGTTGGGAAAAAAAACAGTTGAAGGCATTAAAGGGCTAGAAGGAATTTCAGTCACAATAATTTCAGGAGCTTGATTTGTCAATGAGTCAAAAGAAGAAGAAGTGTTGGCAGCGATGTTCTCGCAGAAAAAAGGAAGAGGAACCAGTGAGGGTGTGGGAGTAACTCTTGCAGATGTTAATGTGGGGATGGAGAAATCATCCTCAAGAGCTTTGAAATGACGAGATCTTTTGGGAGGATTGGCGATGTTCTCGACATTCTGTGAATAATAACTTAGATAAGAAACAGAGGCAACAATATTGTTATTTAGAAATAGAATGTGTTTCTTACCACCTTATCATTCGCAGAACTTCTCTTCTTCTTTTCAATTGGTCTTTTGCGAGAATTAGGGTTTTGACCTGAAGATTGGGTGTTAGGGATAGTTCCACTGAAGATAAAACATAATACGGGAGTTAATGAAGGATCAAATAGAGAAGATCGAAGAATATGAGTAAGAATTAAATCAAATAAAGATTGTAATCAAAAAACATACCTTGATGATTCCATTAGAACAGTAGCAGGAGAATACGAAGAAGAAGAAAAGTTGCAGACAGAAGATAAAATAAACAGATGAAGAAGATAGAGAAGTAGAAGAATAAAATTAGTTTTGAAGTTTAACTATGCCTTTTATAGGAAAAATAGAATAACCTGTTGAGTAAAGACGTGTCCGTAAAAAAATGAATTTACAACACGTGTAGGCGGTTAAAGCTAAATTAACGGAGCAATGTCGAAAACAAAATATGGGAACCAGAGAAGCTGCGAGCATTTTGAAGAATTGAAGATTCTCATATCCTCTCCACTTTGCGAAGAAGACATGAGAAGGGGCAAGATGTAGGACCAGAATATCGCTACAATACTTCTCCGCGAGATTAAAAACACTTTGAAGCGAGCATCACCGCAAGATCATCAGCTACACTTTGCGAGTGTCACAAAACTATTCAAAAGAGCGACACAATAAATGACGAGTGAAGAAAACTTGAGAAAAGCATGTTTATCCTGCGATGGTTACAAAACTGGCGAGAGTGAACATTGTAACTATCGCGGTACAATCTCAGAATCAACCCGAAATAAGAGGAAAACTTAGTTGTCATCCACTATGTAACTACCCTATAAATATAGAGCCAATGTGTCCAGAAAAGGATGATGTATTTTTGAGGGTTAAGAAAGTCTTGAGGAGAGAGAAACTTCAGGAGAATAGTTGTATTCTTGAATTCTTTCATTTCTGTAAACATTTCTGAAACCAAAATAATAAAGTGTCAGTTTTCATCTTCAATTATGAGTTGATTATAGCATAATCTTAACAAGGGTTTAGTGTGGGAAATCCTGCAACTACAAAACTGTAAACTCGAGATGGTAACCCGTGTACACATTTGAGCACAGTGCACCCCACAAGGAAAAACACAAGATAATTAAACAGAAAACAATAAAAGACATTGCAGATACTTTTAAGCAATATTGTCTGCTGGCACTAGTTTAGCTATAAACGATAAGAGAATAGCTCAACTAGGCAAAATGCAAATTGCCAAAGTACACCTGACTTTTACACACATCTTGTTCAACAGGATTTTCATGAGCAAGTTCCTAACTTTTGATTAATTAGCACAAGTCTGAGCTCTAAGCTCATTCAGGGAATTGTGTTTATGATCAAGTCTATTTTTCCTCCTGAAATGTGAGAGGAATTCCTTTTGATTTGAGAAATTATCATAAAACTTACTGTCATCAAAATATGAGACATAGTTTAAGTTCTTACTAGAAGAGTCTTGACTTGAGGAGGATGACAACCTGTTGACAATTTCTTTGTAGCCTTGAATTATCTTTATCAGGCTATTTCTCATATCATCATTTTTCCTTCTTTCTCCTGGAATTTTTCTCAAATCAAGAGACATGTTATTTCTAGAAACAACAGCTTGGTATTTCCTTAGACGATTCTTATTAAGACTTCTGTTCTGTTTTTGAACATTTGAGGAACTCATTGAACTGACCTTCCTAGTAACATACACAGGGTATGTATGAAAACCAACGGGTTTCGACATACGAATGTCAGTTACACCTTTGAGGATTAAGTCTAAGGTCTGTTGAAGTTGAACAAGAGAATTTTTATTCAACTTAGAGTTTCTCTTATGTCTAAAAGAACCTTTTGCTTCGCAAAAGAGACATACTTTCATATCACATGAGTGATTAGGCAGTTTAGTCTTAACATTCTCGTTAGGAGATTTCTTCCTTCCATATGGTGTAGAATTTCCTTGATCAGAGGAAACTAACACATTTTTTATTATTGGAAGAGACTCCATTTTTACTTCTTGTGCTGGAGGATTTTCAGTTGTAACAGAAGTAATTGGTATATTGGGATGCTTAGAGCATACTTGAATAGAGAGCTTACTCAAGTGATGTTCTAATTCCAATGCATCCTTTTCAAGGTTTGCCTCAAGAGTCATACACGAAGAATGATCTTTAGTATTTTCTTTGGATTTGCAGTCTCTTATATACCAAGAAGAACACTGACGTATTGTTTTATCTGTTTGAGTCTATCAGCTTGAATTCTAACAAGATTTAAAATCAACTTACTCTCTTCAGCTATTTCCCATTTATTTTGAGATATAGACTGTTTTGAACAGTGCTCGGGACAACACATGTCAGAATCTGTCTGTTTAGTTTGAACACGAGGTTCATCTATGTTTGAGATTGAAAGGACTTTTTCTTTAATAGAAGTAGATGAGACAGAGTTTTTATTTCTGGTGACGCGTTTATCAGAGATACTACTCTTTTCCATAGAGTCAGATCGCTACAAACACAGACTTGTAAGGTCTTGAATGTGTTTGCCTGCTCTAATACCAATTGAAAAAGTGGGGGTCTAACAACCACACCCAATATTTTGATTAACAATCTGTACGGATAACTCCGAGTTACTTTCTAGAGAATCAACTAAACTCAATCAAATAGAAAATATCTCAAAGAGTTATTATCTCAATATCTCAATTTGATTTACTCAAGAAAATACAATCTGCGAGTCTTAATCAAAGAGAGATAACTTGGATAGTATCAAAGACCAATATCCAAGTGTCAATCAATTTCAATCAACAACTAATAAGGTCGGATGTTCTAATTGATTGAACAACGCACAACCTGTATTATTTCAATTATATAAAAATATAATGCGAAAAAGAAATAACACAGACACCAGAATTTTGTTAACGAGGGAACCGCAAATGCATAAAAACACAGGGACCTAGTCTAGATTAAACATACACTATATTAAACCGCTACAGACACTAGCCTACTCCAAATTAACTTCGGTATGGACTGTAGTTGAACCACAATCAATATCACACTGATCCAAATTACAATTATGCTCCTACGCCTATGATCCTAGTAGGATACTGCGCACTTGATTCCCTTAGCTAATCTCACCCACAACCAAGAGTTGCTACAACCTAAAGTCGAAGACTTTAATAAACAAATCTGTCTCAAACAGAAAAGTCTATAAGATAGATAAATTCATCTCCCACGAATAAACCTATGAGTTTTGTTCCATCTTTTGATAATCAAGGTGAACCGGAACCAATCAATAAAACCAGACTTATATTCCAGAAGAACAGCTCAGTTTTATCAATCACCTCACAATAGTCTTAATCGACGCAGCGAAAAAAGATATTGTGGAATCACAAACGATGAGACAAAGATGTTTGTGATTACTTTTATATCTTGCCTATCGGAGATAGAAATCTCAAGCCAATTATTACAATTGTACTTGTAATATAGAAATAGAAAGATCAGATCACACAACGACGATAAAATTAGTATCGGTCTGGCTTCACAATCCCAATGAAGTCTTTAAGTCGTTAACCTGGTTTTAGAATAAGAAAACCAAAGGTTAAAGGAGAATCGACTCTAGCTATGCAACTAGTATCACACATAAGGTGTGGGGATTAGGTTTCCCAGTTGCTAGAGTTCTTACTTATATAGTCTTTCAAATTAGGGTTTGCAATCAATGTTATCTTAATAACAAAGCATTCAATATTCACCGTTAGATGAAAACCTGAATAGATACAAGCTAATATTTATCAACCGTTAGATCAAAAACATATCTTGTTATACACACATGTACTAGACGATTTTGGGTTTGTGTAACCGTACCCAAACTTGTACATTAGTTAGTTCAACACTAGTTAACCAAATGATAACTTTCATATCAACCATATTCTTCTTCATCATAACTAGTCCAAATGACTCAAATGAACTAGTTAAAGAGTTGTTCAATTTTTATGAGATCCCATGTACTACACAAGACACAATTGAAGCAAAAACGATGTGATTCACTCGAATCGATTTATGAACTATAAAGCCACGGTTTGCAATAGAATTCCTTAGTTTATTAAGATAAGTTCACAAACATCGTTTTTAGACATAACCTACTCAAGTTCGCGGACTCAAGTCAACCTCGGTTCGAGAACTTCCGTTAGTTCACGTACTGAGTTCGCGGACTGAAACTGAGCTACAACTCCAGCAGAAATTCTCGGGTTCGAGAACTACGCCAGTTCGAGAAATGAGTTGATGGCTTACGTTCCTGTTTCACTTGATCAACAAAGTTCGCAAACATCGGTTCAAGCAATAAGGACTTATACTGTAGTTTCAGGAAATCCTACAATACATCCCTCACAAGATTTCCTGATAATCAACACATCTTTATGATCAAGAACAACACTTTTTATTAATTGAATCTAAGAATTTTTACAAGAAGGAAATGAAATCAAGAATACAACACTATTTTGGACTTTCTCTCTTCTCAAAACTTTCTCAGCACTCAAAAATTGATCTCTCTCTCTTACACCTACTCGGCTCTTTATATAGGATATTACATAGTGGATGACAGCTAAGCTGTCCTTTATTTTCGGGTTTGCCTTGCGATATTATCGCGAGTATACAAATGTCAACTTCGTAAACTTCCTAATTTTCGCAAGATCATCACACTTTTCTTGTGTTTTAGCTGTCGTCATCTGTTACGTCATTCCTGTAATTGTTTTGCGACATTCTCGCAACGCTGTTGATGAGATTTTCGCTGGTGTGTCGTTGTTGCGAGATTCTGATCCTACATCTTGCCTCTTCTCATGTCTTCTCTGTGAAGTGGAGAACGTCATGAGAAATCTCTCTTCAAAATGCTGCAGCTATTCATCTTCCTATGATTTTTATTTATTGACACGATCCTGTGTTTTATGCAGAATTCATTACACGTTTCTTTTCTTCCATTTACTTCTTGACACATCTTTTTCAACCGCTTCTTTTCAAACGTTCACGTCAATCCTTTGCATTAAATGTGTTTATCCTCTCGAGAATTTCTCCACTCTATATATACTAGTTTCTCACCCGTGTAATGCACGGGTCTGTTTCTTGCTTATGGAACATTGGAAGAAAATGTCAGAGACTCAGAGTCACTAAATTTTAACCACTGGTAACCAAGTAAAGTTTTTTAATAAGCAGTTCTCTACTTATACTTTTGTTTATCTATGTTTCCAGATTTCAGAATTGATCTTTTTTTTTTTGAGTGACGCAGCATTGTGAATAGCTTCATCAATTTTATACGAAACAAATGATGTGAAGGGTTAATGGAGTGCTGAATCTTAGGATGGTGTCATTGTTTGGTAACTCGATGCATAAAGTGCACAAAGTATCTATATTACACGAAATGACACTCCACAAGAGCATATCAGTTTGAAAAAATTCCGAGTAAGCAAATTGTATAATAAGTGCAAAACTATAAAAGAACCCAAATATCTACTAAAAGGAAAACAAAAACAAAGATGATAGTCAATTTTTAATTTGTGTGACATAATAACTACTAATAATTAAAGATTAGTTAAGGCGAGCATTTCCTCGAGAGTAGGCCTTATTAACATGAGCATTCCAAGCTTTTATAATTTGTTCAAGTTTTGTCAAGAAATATTAAGATGTAAGTTTGAAAAAAAAATGGACTACTAACTTTTTTATCTGCCAAAGAGACAGACTGCATGACCCTAATAACTATATATAACTAAAGCTACTCAAGGATATTAAATGAATTCATTGTCTAAAATATGTAGAAATATATTAACCCTTTATACGTCATCTTGTATCTAACTTTGTAAAAAAAAAAACTTTCGATGTTAAATCGGTGTATTACATAAACAAAAACCTAAAGGAGGGGAACAAAAAAAATCAGTTTTGATATTAGTTACTATCTTCTACCAAATTTGTAAAAAACAAAAAAATAAGATATGCACCAATAATTAAGAAAATAAAAAACAATGATATTGATTATTCGCTTTACTAAGAAATCAAAATAGGAAGCATCGAGAATCAAATTTTGGTGTTGATATCACGTTGATCACTTTTTACCTTGATATTGTTTGACGTATAATCGACAACGATATCTATAATAGTGCAAGATCGAGGTTCCTGACCACAGATAATGAAAGTACATATCAAACAAACAACCCTAATTCGCATGGAAAAAAAAACTAAAAGCGGCGTGAGCATAATCAGATTTGTCATTTGCTTGCATGCTTTACATATAGACACCAAACCTAGAAATCCCATAAAAGAGAATCGACTTTATTTTGGAATAATATTAATCTGATATCTAAAAAATATAATTTTTTGATAGCCAGAATCACCTTGTTATGGATTATTTTTTTCCCAACAAATATTGAGTATCTTTTCGTGCTGGTTCAGGAATCTAATTAATTTATGTTTTTTTATTCAAATAAAATCTATAATATATTACCTTTGTATAAGTTTAGAAATCTACATTATCTTCGTATCACCATAATTAGTGGTTGCAAATCTTTTTGTAAAATAAATATATTATATATCAAGATTTTTTGTTTCAGATTCTAACAATTATGTACTTTTTTACTTTTGGATAGGATCACCAAAAAAATTATTTGCAAGAAAGATAAAATTCCAGGTTCAAAGGTTAGTACAACTATCAATTTTATTTTTCTAATTCTTATCGGAAGTATAATCTTATTTTATTTAGTTTTAATTGATAGAATGGAGCTGTAGGAAAAGAATGATTCTAAAAGTTGTAAACGGATATTGGACATTAAACATTTTTTTAATTCATTAATTATGAGATCGATTTTGATGTGATGAAATTGTGATTGATTTTTAGTTCTAGGAAATTATAAAATTATTAAAATAATTTTAGGAAATTCTTTTAGAATATTTTTGGCAACATTAAATTTTTTGAAATAATTATTTTAGGAAATTGGTTAATGTCTTAATATTTAAGACACTAAGAAAATAATACTAAGCACATATATAGCAATAAAAGCCCGAAACTGAAATTTCGTATTTAAATTGCTCAAACAAAATGAATTCTCAAAACTCATTAACACTCCAAAAATGTATTAAAAGATAAAACCCAACAATACTACTGGGAAAAAAAATCACTTTTTTCTCGAGAGCGCCCAATGCTTCAGCAAAAGAGAAAGCGGGCACTATTCTTTTCCATTTTTTAACTTGACTGTAAGGTTCATTACAGAAACACAACTATACTATCTACAATTACACTACAATGTAAATCCATCATCGTGTTTTCTAGAGGAGTCAATGTCTTTGTTTCTTAGTCTCCATTGTGGAAACAGTAATAACTACATTGTTTTGCAGAAACAAAGATAGTCTCATAAACTTGATTAATGTTCAATTTATTGTTAAGTGATATTTAGTGGGATAAGTTGAGATCACTCTATATAATATTCGTGGACCTGTATAATAGTAGTTCTTTATTAAAGCAAAGGAATACCGATGTTAATAATATTTATAGTTTTCCATTATTTCCATTATCAGTTTATAGTTTCATAACCCACGGTGTCTAAAATTTTTCAGAAGTGCAAAAGCCAACCATACACATGTATCGTATCCGAGAGTCTCCATATGTCTCACCTGTAGACCTATATATGAAAATAGACGTACTGATTTCCGCCAGCAATTATATCGATCCCCATAATGAGTTGTACCAACACAGTTTCTCTTTAATGAAAAATTTCGTAAACATACCTTTAAAGTATTAATGAAAATGGGGACCGATACATAATAAGGCACTATGAGTTGATTGATCCATGAACCTTCAGCATGTTGGTCACAATATAGATGTCTCTAACAGCTGAAACACTATCAATTATTTGCAATAGCCAGCATAATACTTATTTTCCTTTTTCGACCTATTTGCATATTCTTCGTCAAAATATCCCCTTTACATGCAAAATATGTTTACAATTATAACTAAAAAACCTAATTGAACGAATTGTAAGGTCTCTTGAATATGACTACCTCCTATGCGATAAAGGACGTTAAAGCAACCTGCAAATGGATCAATGCAAGTGGATTAACAACTTGCTAATACTTGCCAAAAAAGGATTAAGGGAATCTAATCAGAGTGCACCACCAACATTAGCAAATAACCAATTAAAAAAAATCAAATATTGATAACAATAAGAGGAAGAGAAAAAAAATTGATAAAAAGAGAAGTGATAATGCAGACGTAGTTCGAGATCTTCACTTGCATGGTCCCACTGTTGATTTCATGCCTGGTAATTTCTGGTGACCATCCATAGCTTTGTTAGTTTTTCTGTTTTTTGCCTAGAAACACAAAACGAACTAAGATTCTCATCAATCAAAAATATTACTATTTTTACTATTTGCTTTTCTCAATCATAATACCATGGCCAAAAAAAATAAATCTCTATCAGAATACCACAATTAATTAATTAATAAAAAAATATGAAACAAAATATCATAATCAACAAACAAAAAAATAATTAATTAAGATTTCACAATAAAAACAACAACCTTCATAAGGAAATGCACTCGAAAGTATAAACAACCAGAACTTGAGAAGGTCATTAACTTATTTCTTACCATAGAAGATTTTGATTACCTTCAAGACGACACCAATGGAAAGAGGACTTGGATCTTTTTGAGTTGCCCTGGTGACGACCGCATTAAACAGCAACTTGAACAGTAACCATAACATTTTTGAAAATAATATTTACAATACAGTAAGAAGGAAGAGGAAAATCACCTAAGTTGATTTCAAAGTAGAGAAGTATCTCAATCGACTATATATTTTTAGAACCTACAAAAATAAACGACAACCACCGATTAGAAGAAAAAATCTCGAGCATGTGTAAAACAAACCCTAAAAAAAGAGGCAACGCCCAAAAAATGAGCATTGACTTTTCCTCGAGCGTTTTTATATATAGGAGATGATATTAGTATTTCTAGATTTAATGTTTCATATTTACCAAGAAAATTATAAAGATCTTTCCTTTGCTAATCTTAGAATTTTTGGTATTACTTTTGGTTGTAATACCTTACTTGTTGTACTCCATATTATTCTTGACTGAAAGGTAACATGGTAAAAAAGGAAAACTATCTCTCCTTTCAATTTCTTTTCAATTTTATAAAACTATATTTTCTATATAAAAACATTCTTTTAGATTTTAAAATTAATTAACTAAACCAGGGTTATTTTATAGTTATAAACTTATGAACATGAATTAAATTACTAAAAATACCTTGAACACTCTTAACATGTATAGCAAATACCTAAATTACACGTTGTGATTTTATTTTTTTTAAATCTTTTTATGGAAAGAACAATACTAAGACAAATTAATATCGGAACTCATTTTCTGTTGTCTGCTTTTGAACTGATTTTTTTTTTCATTCCCAAATATTTGCTTAATGTTGTTTTATTGTTTGTCATGATTTTCTATAACGATATTATCTTGTTTATTGGACATGATTAACATTTATTTTCTTTTGCGGAAGAGGAAGCACGGTTTGATCAATGGGTAATTATTCATAAATCCATGTATATATTTTGATTCTTATTATTAATTTGATTTTAGTTAGGATTACTTTAGTTATTATTGGTTTGGAATTGTAATTAACATTAGTTTAATTATAAACACTGTGGTGTAATTCAACACTGGACATTCTTTTTATTTTATTACGATTGATTCCGTTTTGTGATGAAATCATGATGAACAATTCATGTCTTGATGTGATTTTATTTCTACGTATTTGTGAATTTTAATATTTGATCTAAATTAGATATTAATTATATTTTACCCGATTTTATATGTATTTTTAACAATTTTATAAGATTGTGTAATACTTAATTATTTTTGGTAATATTTTTCTTGAATGTAATTGGCCGGAAAAGATTTTGTAGGTCTAAAAAATTCTCTTGAAATTCTATTGGCTGAAATTTAGAATGGTGGGGCCAGAATCAACCAGAAGCTCTGGTTAACCACGTCGCTTGAAAAAACTTTGTTTTTATATAGAGAATTCTTCTCATTCTTTCCTTCTCTTCTTTTTACTTTTTTCTCTCATATTCTCTGCAACTCTTTTTACTATTCTTCCGTAAATTTTGTATCTGCTGCTGCTGTAATTTTTCATATTTCTTCCATTTTCAATCTTTAACCTTTTCTTCATTCCCGTACTTATAATGCCTCCAAGTGGTCATAAAGCTAAAACCTCTCTTGGAGAAGTTCAGAAATTTTTTAAAGATAAAGGTTTTACGCTATCCACCATTCCCAATCAAGAAGCTACTTACATTCTTTCTGCAAAACTATTTTCGGATCATCATTGTGATGATAAAGAAATCATAGTTTCACTAGGTCAGATTCTTGCTGGCATTCCTATCCTTCTTTATGACCCTACACTTCCATTATTTTACGAAATACTCGCCCATGCGAAATTCTCGCGAGCAGTATACCAATTAAGTGGAGATTGCATTCGCCTGATGCTTGAATTCGCCCACCGTGGTGCTAGCAAAGGATCTCTCTATTCAAAAGACGTTAGGGATCCTGAGTTCAAGGAATTAGAAATCCATCCTGAAAAATACACCGCATAAATATTTTTTGATAACTATGAGTTAATACCCATGAAAATGATAAAACTCGCTGGGGTATTCGCTTGAAGAGGAAGGATAATATTGATGATGATAAAAAACGTATGCATGACATTGAATGGCATTCTGGCAAGAATAAAGCTCCTCGCCAATCCAAAGATGAAAAGTGGTGCGTTTTTCCACTGATTCTGAGGGGTTCTTATATTTCTGGTTCAAGCGTCTTTCCTGCGAATCTCGCTACTTACCAACCTTGGGTATTTAATTGGACTGAGAAAGAAAAAGAGGTATGTTTCTTTCGTTCAATCTATTATCTTCATTCCTCTTTATACTTATTAAATTCGCGAAAACTTCAGATTATCAAGGCAAGCACCCTAGAAGCACTTCGCTCGATCACGGATGAAGTAAGAAATACTTTCTTTTGTTATTTTTAACAATATTGTTGCCAATGTTTATTATCTTCATACGTGTGCGAAGGTTGGTGTTGTTGTTGTTGAAGAGTCTGCTCAAGTTGCGAAGACTAAGAGTAAAAGTAAAAGTGATCTTCGCAAGGATAAATCTGTTGCCCCTCCTTCAAAGAAACAAAAAGTCCAATCTCCCTATCCTTCAAATTTTTAATCTAGCGAAAGCTCTGGCGATGACAATGATGATTATGAAGATATTGATGCTTTTTTCACCAAAGAAGATTTTCTACCTGAATCTTCTATGGCGCAGTTGTCTAGTATCTTTTCTGACTCCATGCAAGGGATTGGAGACGATAATCTTACCAACACATGCAAGGCTCTTGCGAACATCTGCGATGCTCCTTTGTTAACTGGTGATTATTCTCTTCGCGGAGTTTCCAGATCAGTGACTCCTAGTTTTCTGAATTCACTTAGTACTCTAGTATGCCTTCATTTCTCTATTCCTTCATGATTTTAATTCAAAGTTACATTCTATTTTAATAGTTTTTTAACTTATTTTGCAGGCTGGGAGAGCTTCTTTCGCTGTTGCCTCAGATTTGGAAAAAAGGTGTGCCGCTTTTGAAAAGAAAAATCTTGAACTTCGCAAGAAGAATGAAAAATTGGAGGTTGAAGTTGTTGGCCTTCGCGAAAAGAACAAGTAATTAGAATCTGAAACTATCGCTGTAGTTGCAGGATTTCCTACACTACACCCTTGTCAAGAATCTATGAAAACTAAGCCATAATTGTGGATGAAAAACAACACTTTTATTAATTCACTTTCAGGAAGATTTACAAGAAATATCAATACTCAAAAGTACAACTTTATTTCTGGAGTTTCTCTCTCCTCAAAATTCTCTCAGCTCTAAAAAAATACATCATCATTTTCTGGATCTATCGTGCCCTTTATATAGGGATTTACATAGTGGAAGACAGCTAAGATTTCCCCCGAATTCGGATCTACTTTGCGATCTCATCGCCATAACTTCAGTCTTCACTATCGCCAACTTTATAACCATCGTGAAGCAAACTTATTCTTCATATATCTTTAATCGTTAATCATTATATCACTCTTATGTGACACTCGCCAAATGTTGTTGAAGAATCTTGCGATAATCTCGTCAAAGTGTCGTTAATTACTTGTAGAAACGTTTGGGCTCCTCGCAGAAATGTTGTTAATATCGCGGGAATAGCGTTGTAGCGATATTCTGGTACTACATCTTGCCTCTTCTCATGTCTTTTCTGCGAATAGGAGAAGATTATGAGAACTAATATTCTTTATTATTCTTCGCAACTTCTTCCCCTTTTATATTTTCTTTTCGACAAGATCCCGTTATTCCAGCCTTTCTTACACGTGTTGTAAATCCCTTTAGTTACTGACACGTTCCTACTCCGCAGGTCCACTCCCCTTTGCCTATAAAAGGTGGAACTAACCTTCAAAATTAGTTTTACTTTTCTGTTTCTTCATCTTCTTTATCTTCCGTCTGCAACTTTTCCTCTTCTTCATATCCTTCTGCTACTGTTCTAATGGAGTCCTCAAGGTTTGTTTCTTGATTTTTAAGCCAGTTTTTATTTTCATTCTTCAATCTTTCTTATTTCTGTGTTATGTCTTCTTTTTAGCGGAAAGGTTTCTAATACACAATCTACTACTCACAACCCTAACCCTCGCAAAAGACCAGGCGAGAAGAAGAAGAAAAGTTCTGCGAATGATAAGGTAGTAAGAAACACCCTTTATTTTTTAATAAAAATATTGTTGCCTCTGTTTCTTATCTGGGTTATTATTCGCAGAATGACGTGAATCCTGAGAAACCTCCCAAAAGGTCTCGCCATTTTAAGACACTCGGGGAAAATCTTATTATGCCTCCTTTAACATCTGTGAAGGTTACTCCCATACCATCGCAACCAAATCTTTCTTCTCCTATCCGCGAGAATATCGCTGTTCATACCTATACCCCTTCTCACATTTTGACAAACCAAGCTTCTAAAGCTGCTGCGACTGAGGTTCCTCATAGTCCTTTAAGGCCTTCGACTGTGATTTTTCCACATACTCCTCCTGATAACTCAACCACCACAAATGATCTCCAACTTGCTCTCACTACTATCTCACCTTCTAAATCCTTTCCTTCATCAAGCGAAACTTTCGCAGGTGTTGACATTGCCTTTAAAGTCTTGTCTAACATTTTAGATAATGCTAGAAAGTCTTCCACTGACCCTCTCCAACAGGAAGCTTGCGAGACTCTGTTTAAGTATTTTGGCTCTGATCGTAATGATTCACGAGCGACTTTAGAGAATGAGATTGAAGTTCTGAGGAGAAGTCTTCAAGCTAAAACTGTTGAATCTGATACCTTAAATCACATGCTCCACAACTCTTCTCTAGATTGCGAGAATCTTCGCAGAAGAAATGATGAGCTAAAAGGTGATTTTTTCTTGCCTCTGATTTTTTTTTTTTTGCTTTTCTGTTTCATATACATACTTTCTGTACTTAGACTTTAAATTTTTGATTCATATATTAGTTTCAAATCGGGCTCATTTCATAGAAAGACTCAAATCTGAATCTATTGCTGAAGAAGTTCGCGTTGAAAGAGATTCTTGGATAGATCAACATACTAGACTAGATAATCTGTACACTTATTCAATTAATCGCATAAATAATCTTACTAATGAGAACAATCAATTATTGCAAAGGCAGAACTTCTTGAGTGGCGAACTTGATCGCCTCTCATATTTGTTTTTTAAGGCTAATTTGGCGATGGAATCTTTATCAGATGAAAATAAAACCTTGTCCCAAGAAAAACATAGTTTTTCAAGCTTGATGACGATTTCCTCGCAGCAAATAAGTAATCTTCAAAGTACATGTAATAGTCAAGAGCAATCTCTTCATTCTCTTAAGAAGGAGCTCAAGGAGTTAACTGAATCATCTACCGCCGAAAAGGATAAGCTTATCAAGGGTAGATTAACTCTTAGTTTAAGAGCCAACGAACTTCAAGAACAATATTCTCAGTTAAAGGAATCTTATTCTTCATTAGCAAAGGAAAATTCATATCTTCGCAACAAAGAAGAAAATATGAAATCTCGTCTGAAGGGTATGGTTGGCGATAAATTCGATGATGCCATGAATCAGTGGGAGAACTGTTTATTTGCTTTAATCCAAAACTTAACCTCGCAAAAAGAAGGTAGTCAGTTGACTGCCTCTCTTGTTGATCTTCTCATAAAATTTTATATTATGTTCCTTGCGAGATTCTTGTCTAACTTATTTTTTATTTTGTTTCTCGCAAAATCCGAAAGAAATCTTCACTCTACCATCACTGATCTAACCGCTACCTTGGATAAAGTTCGCAAGGAAAATAAATCTCTTGCTTTTAATTGCTTTATTGCTCAGGACAAAGCAGAAAGAAGACTTGACTATCTTGAATACTTTAAGAACATTGAAATTAGGAATCGTGAAAGATCTCTTCTGCGCCAATTCCATCTTAGGGCTGAAGTTCTCATGAATGATATTCTGCTTCCCCGTTTTCTTTCTCCTATTTCTATCCCTCCTCTAGAGGTTGATGATGATGAAATTCCTCTTCCCATGGATGAAGAGTTAGAGTTTACTAATGATGAAGAAAATACTCAATAAAATCAACAAGGTGGTGAAGAAGAAGAAAAAAGTCCTCCTAAAGAAGTACCCACTGATGAAGAATCCAAGGAAGAAGAAGCTCGCGGTGAGAAGGATGCTGATGATACTGATGAATCTGACAAGAACAATAAGTCCTGGCGAGGCTTGAATTTTATCTTTGCTTTCTTTTAATTCTTCTATCTTGCGAGTGATGTAATCTTCGAAACTTTTATAATTTTAACTTTCGATTTAGCTTACTTTGAATATTTTCAAGTAAGATAATGTAACATTACTTCTCTATTCCCCTTCTTTCCCTTCATTATCTTGCTTGAAATGGTGAATACTCATTATTTTCTTTAAGTAATTGTGTTGTTGCATTCTTGCAAAAATATGAATACATCTACGATATGTGGAATGTTGTTGCACTTTTCTGAAAATTTCTGAGGGGATCCGCGATGTTAAAAATTTGCCTCCTTGTATATAATTCTGCGATAAAGGAATATTTCCTGCCATCTCAAAGCAAAATAGTTAATTGGTAAAATTATCCTCTTGGTCTTATTTTGCCTTCCTAGTTAAAGGTCTTATTTTGCCAAACTTTTTCTGTCAGCGACAAAATCGCAGGATTTCTTAACATTTATTACGTAAAGACCCTTTGATCTTGTCTTATCCATGTTTCTTTCAAAATCTTTGCGACAATATGATAAGTATACATTCTCTCGCAAGAATTTACCCTTATGACATTGCCGTCTTGCGATGAAATCGCAGGACGTCTTTACAATTTCATGTAAAAACCCATTGATATCATCTTAACATTGCTCTCGTGGCTTGTTTCCTTTGCATTATTTACGTTACGCGATAATATGACAGGCCTAAATGTTCTTGCGATCATAAAGCCCCATGACATTTCCGTCTTATGACACTTATCAGCTCCCTAATGGAGGGTGCCTCCCTTATCTTCCCCCTGGTTGCTCCTTCAAGGAGGGCACATCGGCCATACAAGACTAGCTCCTCCCATCCGGATTTGTCAACAACCAGTTGTGTTTGCAGCCTCTTGTCCTTTATGCATATATGGCTTATAGTTAGAAGACTGCACCCTAGGTGGGGTTTTCTTCAGGCCAAGTGCATTGTAGCCAAGACTTACCAAGGATGGCAAGAGAGTTTCGTACGCTCCGGGCACCCTTGGCTCAACCATGTACCTCGGCGCCTTGGTCATACTTTGCACTTCTTGGAAGAGATTCTCAGTCGTCCAACCAGGGTATAACCATATATAGTTGGAAATCCAAGATCTCTCTCCCTGATAGGTTTTCTTTAACCCCATCGTCTGCACGACTCAGGTTCCAGCAGCGGTATAACCTTATCGCTGAGTCATGTCAAGAGATACCCCCTCATATGACGCGCTATTAGGTCTTACATTTGCCTCTTACGAAATTTTATTCGCGAACTATGGTGCACGCCATAAAGGTTCGTCCCATTCTTTTAATCTCTGCGAAATTTTATTCGCTATTCTTGCGATGATGTTCGCATAAATTATGATAGAGAGAGAATAATTTTTAATTATTTCATCTTACATTTGTATTTCTTACCTCGCAGAAACTGCTACTGATAATATCTTTTCAGAAACAATCTATTCCATGGTCTATCAAGTCTTTGCCCAACATCTCTTCCCTCTGGATCCATTAATTTGTATGCTCCATTTCCAATTATCTCTTTAATGATGTATGGTCCATCCCATTTTCTCGCTAATTTTCCACCACTTTCTTGTTGATATTTTGGTGTTTCTCGCAAAACTAGATCGCCAGGCTGGAATTGACGTTTCTTGACTCGTTTGTTGTACTCGCGAGCTAATCTTCGCTGGTAGTTTTCCATATGTTGTAGAGTTTTTTCTCTCTTTTCTTCTAGTTCGTCTAACTCATGTAGAATCATACCAGCACTTAGATTTTTCTCCCATGCCTCTCTTTTTGTTGTTGGGATAGCAACCTTTGTTGGTAAGACAGCTTCAACTCCATATGTTAAACAGAAAGGTAACATCCCAGTTGCCTCTCGTCTAGTTGTATTATATGCCCATATTGCATTATGTACTTGCTCACACCATGATTTGTGATAACCTTCTAACTTCTTTTTCAAGATGTCTGCGATTGTTCTATTAGTTGCCTCAGCTTGACCATTTGCTTGTGGATATAAAGGAGTTGACTTTCCACATTTTATCTTAAATGCATTAAGAAGTAATTCAATATTCTGCCCTTCAAATTGCTTTCCATTATCAGACATCAACTGTGCTGGGATCCTAAATCTGCAAATTATATTTTCAAATATGAACGTAAAAATGTCTTTATCGCGGATGTGTTGTACTGCCTTAACTTCTCCCCATTTTGTGAAATAATCTGTAGCAACGATTAAATATCTTCTTTGTCCAGAACCAGGCACAAATGGTCCCACAATATCCAATCCCCATTTTCCAAAAGGCCATACGCTTGATGAAGATGATAATGGTGCTCCTGGTGCATGTATCTTCTTCCCAAATCGCTGACAATCTTCACAACGCCTTGAAAGTTGTTTTGCATCCTCATGCATATACGGCCAATAATAACCCTGCATCTTTGTTTTATATGCCAAAGATCTACCCCCGCTATGATTACCAGCATCACCACTATGCAACATTTTTAACACCTTTTGTCCTTCTTCCCTCGTCAAACATCTTAGCGATGGTCCATTAAATGATCTGAGATATAATACCCCATCTCTTATTTCATAATTAGTTGCTCTACTTTTTAATTTATGTGCTTCTAATCGATTTCTGGGGATTTCTCCTCTCGCCAAATAAGTATGGAGATCTTCTCGCCAATCTGTAGCATTATTCCCTATTTCTTCCTCGCCAGATTCTATCATCATTACATCTACCTCTTCTTCTTCTTTGTTTATCGCCGGTTGTAAAATTGTTTGAATTTTTATGCATCTCGCAAGTGGGTTCGTCATCATGCTTGATATGAAATAAAAAGCATCTACGAGCCTATTATCTTTCCTTGATATGTGTCTCCACTTTATTTTTGGAATTCTCGCAGACAATTCTTCAACAAGTTTTTTGTACTTCTTTAAAGATGGTTCATTTGTAGTATACTCTCCCTTTATCTGGCGAATAACCAATTGTGAATTGCTGGTGATTCTATCATTTTCCAACTTCATTTATATCGCAAACTTCAATGCATGGATTACAGCTTCATATCATGTCTCATTATTAGTGGACGCAAATTCCAATCTAAATGAAAAAGCTGTTTTTTCTCCTTCTGGTGAAATGAAAACAACTCCAATCCCATTTCCTTCTCCATTTGACGATCCATCCACTAATATTTCCCATCTATCAGGTTCTGTTAATATCTCTTTTGGGTCTCCATGTTCTTCTTCTATATCCATCATCTCTTCTACAACTTCGTCATCTTCTAAAGGAAATTCAGCTAAGAAATCTGCGATAACTTGTGATTTTGGCGAAGATAGAATTTCATATTGAATATTAAAATGCCCTACTTGCACATTCCATCTCTCAACTCTGCCTGATCTTTTTGAATTTTTCATCACCGATTCAATTGGCACTCTCGTCAACACTTTGATATTATGCGCTTGGAAGTAAATTCGAAGCTTAAAGGTTGCGTGTACCAATGCTAGAATTAGTTTCTCAATCTTTGAATAATTTCTCTCTGCTGAATTAAATGTTTTGCTGATATAATAAATTAGTTTTTCTACCCCTGCGTCTACTCGCAATAACACAGCACTTAACGCATATGGAGTTATTGCGAGATAAATCAATAATTCTTCTCCCGGTTCAGCTTTTTGTAATATAGATATACTCTCCAAATGTTCTTTTATTCCTTGAAAATCCTTTTCGCATTCATCTGTCCACTTGAATTTTGTTCCCTTCTTAAGTATGTCGAAAAAATGTTTACACTTGTCTGAAGATCGCGAAATGAACCTTCCTAGCGAGGCTAAGAGTCCATTTAGTTTTTGCACATCTTTTACCGTCGCAGGAGTTGGCATATTGCGAATTGCTTGTACCTTTTCTGGATCAACTTGTATTCCCTATTTTGACACGATATACCCCAAAAACTTCCTTGAAGTTACTCCAAAGGTACACTTATCGGGATTCACCTTAATATTGAATTGCCGCATTTGATCGAAAATTTCTCTCAAATCTTGAACATGATTCTCAGCTTCTTTGCTTTTGATCAGCATATCATCTACATACACTTCTAATGTTTTGTGTATCCACTTTGCAAACACCTTTTCCACCATTCTTTGATATGTTGCTCCAGCATTTTGTAAGCCAAATGGCATCTTTGTATAGAAATATAATCCTCTTGGAGCAAAAAATGCAGTATTTTCTTGATCTTCTTCAGCGAGAGGGATTTGATTATATCCTTTATACCCATCCAATGATGATATTCTTGCATTTCCTGCTGCTGATTCAACCATTTGTGGAATATCTGGCAACGGAAAACTATCTTTTGGACATGCCTTGTTTAGATCCGTAAAATCTATGCAAATTCTTATCCCTTTGTTCTTCTTTGGGACCACCACCATGTTTGCAATCCATTCTGGATATTTTGCTTGTCTTATAATTCCTGCGTCAAGCATCTTCTGTAATTCTTCTTCTATTTGAGAATGATATGTTGTTGCGATCTTCCTTATTTTTTGCTTGAATGGTCTTATATTTTTGTTGATTTCTAATTTATGACATGCTATTGACGGGTCTATCCCTGGCATCTCATCCATGTTCCACGCGAAGATATCTGCATATTCTCGCAAAAGTTTTTTCTTCCTCATCTGCCTCCATTCTAGTCCCAATTTTCAGCATTTTAGGTTCTTCTTTACTTCCAATATTTATTTCTTTTGTTTGTTCAGCAGCAGTGTAGATGGCTTCAGGTTCTCCCATTGGTGTTGGTGTTTTCACGACTCTCTCGAACTCATCTCCTTCTCGCGAAACTTCACTTGGTATCCCTTTCCCTTCTTTTGCCCTTATCATGTAAATTTTAAATTCCTCTTCTTTATTTGCTTCTCTATTCATTTTTCTGCGAGCTTTTCGCAGCTTTGGACGTTCTTCACAATTTCTTACTTCAATTTGGTAGCACAATCTCGCGAAATTCAAATCTCCTCTAATTTATCCAATTCCACTAGGCATAGGAAATTTAACACATTGATGTAATGTTGATGCCACAGCCTTAATTGTGTGTATCCATGGTCTTCCCAGTATCATATTGTACGGCGATTCCACATCTACCACACATAATGATATTCGTGTTTCAATTTCTCCTAGTGGAATTCGTACCATTATCTCGCCTTTAGGTTTTGTTACAGACTTTCCGAAGCCATGAACATAATACGTTGAATGAGACATTTCTTCATCCTTATATCCCATCTTCTTGAAGGTACGATAAAATATCATGTCTACAGAACTTCCTGTGTCTACTAAAGTTCTATTCATATCCCATTCTTCTTCAGATTTTATCGATTTCTCCTTTCTCATTGGTATAGTGGTTACTGTGACCACCAATGGAGATGTATGACTTGAATCTTCTCCTGATAGTTCTGCTGCTATAAACGTGATTTCTTGTTTTTCCCAATCTTTCAATGATGATATCTTCTCCACTGCCATAATCTTCCTTCCTTCATAATCCCGTTTATGTATCCTTCCCTTGATACTTTCATGAAATTTATCAATCATTTCTTTTGTTATTACATCACCTTTCAATTTTCTACAATCCTTTTTGATTCTGATCATTCTTCCCTCAATTTTCTCACCTAATTTTGAACAATTTTTATCTTCTTCTTCGCTTTTTCTTCTATTTTCGTTAATTCATTCCCTGTTTCGGGTGCCAAAATGTAGTTGCAGGATTTCCTACACTACACCCTTGTCAAGAATCTATGAAAATTAAGCCATAATTGTGGATGAAAAACAACACTTTTATTAATTCACTTTCAGGAAGATTTACAAGAAAGATCAATACTCAGAAGTACAACTTTATTTCTGGAGTTTCTCTCTCCTCAAAATTCTCTCAGCTCTCAAAAAATACATCATCATTTTCTGGATCTATCGTGCCCTTTATATAGGGATTTACATAGTGGAAGACAACTAAGATTTCCCCCTAATTCGGATCTACTTTGCGATCTCATCGCCATAACTTCAGTTTTCACCATCGCCAACTTTATAACCATCGTGAAGCAAACTTATTCTTCATATATCTTTAATCGTTAATCATTATATCACTCTTCTGTGACACTTGCCAAATGTTGTTGAAGAATTTTGCGATAATCTCGTCAAAGTGTCGTTAATTACTTGTAGAAACGTTTGGGCTCCTCGCAGAAATGTTGTTAATATCGCGGGAATAGCGTTGTAGCGATATTCTGGTACTACAACCGCTCAAAAGGATAAAATCTCTAATCTTCAAGAAGAAAATAACCAACTCTTTGGTATGAAACTTTTCTCCTTCCATTTTATTCCTATATCCCATTGTTTTATCTTATTTGATCAACCATTTTTGCAGACATTTATGGTCTTTCTGACTAGGCTATACTCCTTCGTTCTTTTCCTGACCCTATAGATATACCCTTCTTGAACGCCTTAACAATTCTTTAAATAGTTTTTCGAACGATAAAATTAAGTCTCTTTCCATAGATGATCTTAAATCCAAACTTCGCCTCTTAGAGATTGACCATAGATCCAGCTTGGGCTTATCCAACAAATTTAGGCGTTTCTATCATAACTCACAAGAGGAAATTAAAATTTTAAGAGCTAAGAACAGTGATCTTATAGATGATAAATACCGTATCTCTATCCAAGGTGCTCAAGCGTTGGCGAAATTCCAAGAAGCTCTTCTTAAAGTTCAAATTGAAAGAGATGAAGTTATTCGCCAAAATGTTGTACTTAGCGAAAGAGAGAATCAAGCTCGCTCCCGTATTTTAATAAATAGTGATGATGAATTCGCTTGGGCTGCAAAAGTTCTAGATGATGCCAGGAATAATCTAGGTGTAAATATTAGTCTTTATACTGAGCATACAGCCTTGATTAGAGATATGATTTATGATAAAGAAGGTTGTTTACTGTTCTTCCTTACTTAATTGTTTGTTTTCCATAAATTACCACCAAGTTGTTGATTTATTGTTATATTTTCGCAGAAGCTGAAGAGAGATTTCACAAAAGAATTGAAGAACTTGAAGCTGAAAAAGGGAAACTCGCAAAGGATCTTTCTTCTCGCAATGATAAATGTTCCAAACTGAAGAGCCAATTGAAGATCACTGTTGCGAACTTTAAGAATGATTCTATTCTTTTTCGCAACCAAACTATCAAAACAGTTTGTGATGATAATAATGTTCCATACTCTACATATCCTTGCCTTAATGAATAAATTCCGAAGAATTTTCCTAATTTGGAGATCTCTGATAGTGATGCTAGCGAAGAAGAAGAATCTGATGAAGAAGAAGAATCTGATGAAGAAGAAGAATCAACCCAGAAATAATTCTTCTTTTATTCTTTAATTTTTTGTAATACTTGTACATTCGTTATTTTCTGTCTTTGTAATCTTTTGATGCGAATTTTTTCACTCTTCAATACAAGTCTCATTTCTTTTGTTTCTTCCTGCACGTGTTAGAAAAATAATCCTTTCTTGCAATATGATTAATCAATATATAGTTAATTTTTCACTTTATGCGTAAATCTATCATATGGAAACAAAAAATACTTTCTCATTTTATGCATTCCCATACTTGCCTCTGTTTTTTGTATTCAAATGAGAGATTAAGCAAATTATCTTCTGATGATAAGGTTGGCATGAAATCTTTTGGTATGGTTTTACCACAATTTCGCAGTCATCTCTGCATATTTTCGCAATCACATATTTTAAGATTGCATTTTTTTTTTATTTTCTGATGTGGTCTTATTTTGCCTTCCTAAGTAAAGGTCTTATTATGCCACCTCTTGTCATTGCGACAAAATCGCAGACGTCTCTGCACTTTCATGCAGAAACCCATTGATCTTGCCTTAACTCTTTCTTTTGTCAATTTTGTTACGACAATATGATAGGTCTAAATATTCTTTCGAAAATAAAGTCCCATGACATTGCCGTCTTGCGACGAAATCGCATGACGTCTTTACACTTTCATGTATTGACCCATTGATCTCGTCTTATCTTTCACTTTTGTATTATTTCCTCTTCATGATTGTCTCACAAATATGACAAGCCTAAATTTTCTTGCGAAAATAAATCCTCATGACATTTGCGTCTTTAGACACTTATCAGCTCCCTAATGGAGGGTGCCGCCCTTATCTTCCCCCTGGTTGCCCCTTCAAGGAGACGTACTTCTTCCATACAATACTAGCTCCTCCCATCCAGTCTTAACAATAACCAATTGTTTTCGCATCCTCTTATCCCTTTTTCCTATATGGCTTATGGTTACGAGACTGCACCCTAAGTGGGGTTTTCTTCGGGCTGAATGCATCATAGTCAAGACTTTCCAAGAATGTCCAAGTGCGTTTCATACGACCCAGGCACTCTTGGATCAACTGTGTACCTCGACGCCTTGATCATATTCTGCACTCCTTAGAAGAGACCCTCAGTCGTTCAACCTAAGTCATAAGCTTAGGTTGAAAATCCAAGGTACCTCTCCTAGATGGGCTTTATTGACCCCAAATCTCCATGGCTCAGGTTCCAGTAGCGGTGTAACCTTTTCGCTGAGCCATGCAAGAGGTACACCCTTCTATGACATACTTTAGGTCTTACATTTGCCTCTTCCGAAATTTTATTCACGAACTAAGGTGTACGCCATAAAGGTTCGCCCCATTCTGATGATTTTTCTGTTTCTTCTTTTGCATTTCAGCTCTGTTGTAATTTCTCAATTTCATCTTTGTCATTAAGTACAATATATTTTTGAAATTGTTGACAAATCAATCATACATCTTTTTCTCAATATTTCTTTCATTTTACAGTTTAATTTTTTTTACCTTTATTGCTTTCTACCTCTGCATTTTTGTTGTCTTTTGCTATTTTCTTACCTTTTGCGACATTTTCGCTACTTGTCATTTTCGGTAATCATTGACTTCGCAGCATTCCTTCTTCTTTCTATTCTATTGCATCAACCATCAATATCTCACTTCTTTGTCTTTCTCTAACGTTATGCTTCCAGTTATCCTTCTTTGCAGTTCGTTCTTCGCATGATTCTACGTCAATTTCATATCACTTCTTTCCTTCGGTCCAATCTCCTTTAATGATGCCAACTCCACTAGGATGAGGGAACTTGATGCATTGATGAAATATTGACGCTACACCTAGAATTCCATGTAACCAAGGTCTACCAATTAAGGCGTTGTATGGTGACTCCACGTCGACAACACATAACAGAATTTCAGAAGATATTCCTTTCAATATAATTCGCATTGTGACTTCTCCTTTAGGCTTATTGGCAGTGCCATTAAAACCATAGATTTTGTAAGTTGAAGGTACTAGATCCTCATCTTTACCTCCCATAGTTTTATATGCATGATAAAACAAGATATCCACATAACTTCCATTATCGATTAAACCTCTGCTAATTGCCCATGAATCTTCCGCTTCATCATCTTCATCATCACTTGGTTTTGGATTGATCTCTAATCTTACCACTAATGGGTTATTATGCATTTCACCACCCTCAGGTACTTATTATGCAGTGAAGGAGATGGTTTGTTTTTGCCATTCTTTTAATGGCGAGATCTTCGCTATATTCATTATTTCTCTCCCATCAGCATCTCTTGTGAAAACTCTGCTCAGAACGCTATCATGAAAGTCCTCAATGGTTTTGTATGAATGCACAATAGATTTAAAAAACATATTTTTTGCCTTCGCTCCAACTTCTATTACAAATGTTTCTCTTTCCTTCATTGTATTAGCTCTGCGAATTTCTGGTGGAGGTGGTAATGGTTGAGATTGTGGTTGCCCTATTAGAAAATCATTTAGATTTCCCTAATCAATCATTTTGGGGATAATTCTCTTTATATTTATGCAATCATTTGTCGAGTGTCCATGGAATGGTGATAAGAACAAAATTCATGACTTCTGTGGTTTGGAGGTGGTTCACTTCCCATGTTCCATGGCGCTGGTATATTTTCCATCAAAATTATTGCTTCCCATATTTTCTCCACACTAGCATTTAAAGGTGGCATCTTGATTTCTTCCTATATTATCTTATGGCTTCCTTGTCCCCTATAATGATTTTGCCTCTGACCTCCATAAGATTCTTGTGGTTGATCAAGTCTTTGAATTTTGTTGTTTCCACCTCGGCTATAGAAGGTTCTCTCTCTTTCGAATTCTTCTTGATCACGACTTCCCATAGCTACTAGCTTCTACTAACTATTCCCCATTATATTTTCTTGTTGTGTCTGCGAAGTGCTCACCAATGTGTTTATCAATTTGGGTAGCAAGCTTGCATTCGATGCTGCTGAATTTGTATTCGCAACTGGGTATGATTCCATCTCATTTTGTTTTTCTTAAAGATCAATGTACTCCTCCTGCAGTTCTTGCAACTCAGTCATTGTGATTGTATTTTTGATTCTGAAAATTTGAATGTATAGCAGGTTGGTTGCGAACATTGTATTAATGAATGATAAAATGAGATATCTCTCATCCACACGACCAGCTATTTCACTACACATTATCTTCCATCTTATGGTTAGATGCTTCAAACTTTCACCAATTCTTTGCTTTAACCCAAATACATCTTCAATGCCAGGCCGCGAAGAATTATTACTTATATATGCCCCTAAGAATGTAGTTTGTAAATGGTTGAAAGATGATATCGTATTCTTGGGTAAACCTTCAAACCATTTCAGTGCCTCCCCTGTTAAACTGGATGTGAAATACTTGCACAACACAGCATCATGGTTTTCCCACTGTAACATACATCTCACATACGCCTTGATGTGTTTAATTGCACAAGTTGTTCCATCAAAAATGCTAGTTAACGCAGGCAAATTTCACTTTGGGGGTATTCCTCCTAATTGTACTTCTTGTGTGAATGGAGTCTTCGCTGATTCTTCTATAGATTCATCTAATTGTCCCCTGCCTCCTTATCTTCTATTATTTAGCATTCCTCTCATCTCCGCCAATTCTCTTAAAATTTGTTCATTTACACCAGGTGCTGATTCCATTGGTCTTTTTAATTCTGCTTCTATTCTTCTACGTTCGTGCCTTGCGAGATTTTAATTTTCTTCTCCATCATTTTCCTCTTGTCTTTCCCTGCGATCTCCTCTTTCATCTCTTTCATGAATTCGCACATGATTATACCTCTCATTTTCTCCTCTGCGATTTTGTTCATTCCTCCTTTGTATTCTATCATACTCTTCATTGATATTAACATTATTGCGATTTTGTTCGCGTCTTCTTTCCCGATTATCATGATTATTCCAACTTATTGCCTCTTGGAGCTCCCTTTCCTCCACTTCTGCTCTCAACCTTTCTCTTTCGAAAGCTAGACATGCTTGTTCAGCATAATGTCTCTCGATTTCATCCTCAATTACTTATTGATTTATCTGCATTTCTCTCCCATGTAATATTCTTCTTCCTTGTTCCTGATTTTCTTCGCCATCTTGATTATTTCGTTCCTGACGCCGTCCGTTCCATTGATTTCTGTTATTTTGTCCATCTTAGAGAATTTTTCCTTGTGGGATGTAACGGTCTTCAATTATTTCTCTCCTTTCGCGATGTTCTTCATCTGGATTTTGTAATTCTTCTGGAATCTCTTCATTAGCACTTACTACTGGTGAATTTCTCCTTCTTTCTCCTCTAGTTGATCTTGAACTTGATCTTATAGTACTTCTTGACCTCCTATTCTATAGTCTTATGTTTTCCATCCTCAACTCATGATTTTTCCTTGTCATATTTGCACGTTCTTCCGCTTCTAATCATCTTTCTTCATGTATTCTTTGTCTCAACGCCTCGCATACCTCAATCTCTCCATTTCCATGAATTATTCCTCCAACTGCTTCCTTATTTCCCTCTATTCGTCTATCGTTTCTTAGTCGTTGCTCTTTTTCCGCTTCATATGTTGAATTTGATTTCCAAGTATGTACAATCACTCTGTCATAATCCATAGTTCTATTTTGTGCTGGTGTACGCTGGATTGGTTGTTAAACTTGATTTTCTCCATTGTTTCTCGCGTTAATTATTGAAGATTCCTCAATTTCATTTCTTTTTTCTCCAGCAAGTCTCTTACTCCTTCTAACAGTTGTTGGTTGTCTTGAAGCATTTCTTCTTCTAGCCATCTCTTCAATCTCGATGAATTGTTGAAAATTATATGAAACTCTTCACTAATTACTCCAACTTCTTTCAAATCACAATACAAATCTTCATGCTAAAACAACATCATGCCTGTTTCTAGCGCCAATATGTAGTTGCAGGAAATCCTACAATACATCCCTCACAAGATTTACTGATAATCAACACATCTTTATGATCAAGAACAACACTTTTTATTAATTGAATCTAAGAATTTTTACAAGAAGGAAATGAAATCAAGAATACAACACTATTTTGGACTTTCTCTCTCCTCAAAACTTTCTCAGCACTCAAAAATTGATCTCTCTCTCTCTCTTACACCTACTCAGCTCTTTATATAGGATATTACATAGTGGATGACAGCTAAGCTGTCCTTTATTTTTGGGTTTGTCTTGTGATATTATCGTGAGTATACAAATGACAACTACGCAAACTTCCTAATTTTCGCAAGATCATCACACTTTCGGTTACGTCATTCCTGTAATTATTTTGCGACGTCCTCGCAACGTTGTTGATGAGATTTTCGCTGGTGTGTCGTTGTTGCGAGATTATGATCCTACATATACATATATGTGTTACCACTTTATATCCTCCATTGGTTATATTGTCTAAACTCTCATTTCAATCATTGAATCATTCTCATAGGACGTTATATAGTTTTTATTCACAAACTATTTTTCGTCAGAGCGATTTCCAAAATGATTGAAACGTAACATAACTTTTGTCACTAGGCAAAGATGAACTTGGCTAAAGCGAAATCTTAACCAATACATATTTCGAGAAATAGATAAGTGAGATATACTCAGCTTGAAATGACATATGTGTATATTCTTAGTCTATATAGTAATACGAATTTTTTCTCAAGATAGGAGATATAATAGATAGACTTTTGAGTGATAGATAAGTTCAAGTCTCCACATACATTTTAGTCGATGAAGATCCACTGGTTCCTTGAGTAGTCCTTCGTCTTGTATGATGATCTCCATGGAGTTCTTGAGCTCAACTACACTTTCTATCTTAGTCCGAGACCTTAGCTATAGTAGACTAGAATCAAGACTTTATAGTTTTAATCACCAACCTTGACAAACATGCTTGAGATAGCAATGCATGCGAGTTCGACCGAGCAATGCTCTAACAGATAGAAGACGTAGTTGAAAAACGTACATCAAGACAGTTTTCATTGTGTTCTACCGTTTGAAGGCGAAGATCAACCGAAGCTTTTAGAGAACTTCTTCAAAAGTTAAGTGAAGACTGAACCACCTATATATCAAGTTATATTCATCTTTCTATCTATGAGACGATGCCACATAACTAATTTGACTATTGTAATCATATCATGAATTTCGAGAACTAATTACCGAGTTAAGGACCTTCTCGAAATATATGTTTGAGCTTAATGAACATTTGTTCATACTTTATGAGTTTCGGTTAAAAACAATTTATTGTTCGCAATCAAAATCATAATTCAAGAATTATCATTCAAAAATAGACTAAATAGTGATATGTGTCATTGATATTATTTGAGAGTGTTTAGAATCGATTTAGACATAAGTATAAAACTACTATTATTTTCGGATACAAGACAGTATGCATACCAGTCTTACAAACAAATTTTTGGTATGCATATTAGTATACACACCTTAAAAAGTCTGTGAACTCGTGAACCTGGATTGGTACGCAAACCCGTACGCGTACTCGAAAAGAACTATTGGTCCCGGAACCGGTTTGGTATCCATAGCGGTACACGTACTAGAAAAGTTTTGTGAACTCCGGAACTCAGCCATGTCATAAAGTATACATATCGATATACATACTTTAACTTAACTTTTCACGAAGAGGTTAAGTATTTGTACCTTGTACATCTATTTACCATGTCGATTGAATTCATATGCACATAAAATTGTTTCTCCGAGATAATTAGCATTTGAATAATCTCTAAAGACACTATAGACATATTTGATCACATGATTGTGACTCAAGTTGAAGTCTTAAGTGTCAAGTTGAAGTCTTAAGTGTCAAGTATGAAAATGCTCCAGCTTATAGTTCAGTTGGCTAGTTTCGACTAACCATTCATGAGCATCGTCTTTGTACACAACTTGGTTACAGTTTATCCTAACCAGAGTGTATATCTTGTTATGTTAATCAGATTCAAAGATTCATCTAACGGTGGATATTGTTGCTTGGTTCCAAAACTATCTTAGCTTAAACCTAAAGCAACCCATGATTTCAATGTCTATAAAAGGAGAGCGTACCGGAAAAGTTCTGTGAACTCTGGAACTCGGCCATGTCATAAGGTATACATATCGGTACACGTACTTTGACTTAACTGTTCACGAAAAGGCTAAGTATTTGTACCTTGTACATCTACTTACCATGTCGATTGAATTCATATGCACATAAAATTATTTCTCCGAGATGATTAATATTTGAATAATCTCTAAAGACACTATAGACATATTTGATCACATAATTGTGACTCAAGTTGAAGTCTTAAGTATTTATGAAAATGCTCAAGCTTATAGTTCAGTTGTCTAGTTTCGACTAACCATTCATGAGCGTCATCTTTGTACACGGTTCGGTTACGGTTCATCCTAACTAGAGAGTATATCTTGTTATGTTAATCAGATTCAAAGATTCATCAAGCGGTGGATATTGTTTTTTTGGTTCCAAAACTATCTTAGCTTAAACCTAAATCAACATATGCTTTCATTGTCTATAAAAGGGGAACCTCAAGCAACTAGGATCTTTGAATCCCGATACTACTTTCTATGTGTCCTAGTTGTAAAACTAGAGTCGTCCTCTTCCTAAAACCATTATAAGGTTTAGCGACTAAAAAGACTTCATATGGATTCGTAAAACCAGGTCCAGCTATTATTTATCTGATAGACCGAGTATCCTGATCTTGTTCGATTGTTGAGCTACTCGCTTGAACAAGATAGATAAAAATCATCATAGTTATCTTCGTCTTAGACTTTAATTGATTCCATAGGTTTAATACTTGTGGGGTGAATAACAATCTAGGTTGCACTTTGGGAAGCATAAATCCGGATTTTGAGTTTAGCTAGACTTTGTTTATTTCTATTGATTTCCAGTCTCACCTTGATCTACGATCAAAAATGAAATCACACATATATGCTTATCTTTGGGAGGCAGATTGGTTTAAAGTTTTCAACTGTGTTGAAGCAACTCTTAGGCTGTAAATGATATCAACTAAGGAAATCATTTGTGCAAAGACCTGTTGGGATTCAATAGGCATAAGGAGCGCGACTTTAACTGAATTGTTGTGAGGGTTTAATTCGGTCTAAACTATATTTTAGTCCGAAGTTAATTAGTAGTAGGCTAGTGTCTGTAGCGGCTTAATATAGTTTGGTATTCAATATGGACTAGGTCCCGGGTTTTTTCTGCATTTACAGTTTCATTGTTAACAAAAATTCTGGTGTCTGTGTTATTTCTTTTCCACATTATATTGTTTATCTTTATGATTGAAATATCGCAGCTATACGTAAATCAATCAAAATAGATACATCCATCCTTGTTTGTTGGATACGACTTGACTGATTACTTGGAAATTGATTTTTGGAATCACCCAAGTACTCTCACATGTAAATCAGGTTCACGGACTAGTCTCTGTAAACTTTTGATTGTGAGATAGAGATATAACTTTGAATATTATTCCTCAATTGAGATTTATTAAGTTGAACTCTCAGAATTGAATCTAGATTTTTTCCATACAGGTCACCTATGAAAAAGTTGGTGGTGTATTTTGGTACCACTAATGTTTTCAATTGGTATCAGAGCAGGTAAACACTCGAAAGACCTAATAAGTCTATGTTTCAAGCAATCTGATTCTCTGGAAAAATATATTACGTCGAATAACGTATCACCAATTCAGAATCAACCAGATGATTTTGATCAAAGTTTGGATCCGATACATGAGGAAACTGTCACATCTAGATCAATATCTAAACATAATATAGATGTATAAAATGTTGATAACTAGTGTTAGAGAACTGCTCAGTCGAACTTGCAAGCGTTGCTATCTCAAGCTTGTTATCAAGTTTAGTTGCCAAAACTATAAGTGTTGATTTCTAGTCTACTTATATCTAAGTCTCGGATTAGGATCGAAAGTGTAGTTGAGCATTAGACCTCACGACATTCATTGAATGAAGAAGGAGAACTACCGAGGAGATCTTGTGGAACTTTATCAACAAAAGGGATGTGGACACTTGAACTCATCTATCACTTAAAATTCTATCTACTCTATCTCCTATTTGAGACAAAAGTCATAGAGCTATATAAACTTCAATTATACACATTTGATATTTCGAGCTAAGTTTAACTCGCTTATATATTTCTCGAAATATGTGTTGGTAAGCTTTCGATTTAACCAAGTTTGTAGTTGCAGGATTTCCCACACTACACCCTTGTTTAGATTTTGCTATAATCAACTCATAGTTGAAGATGAAAAACGACACTTTATTATTTTGGTTTCAGAAATGTTTATAGAAATGGAAGAATTCAAGATTACAACTATTCTCTTGAAGTTTCTCTCTCCTCAAGACTTTTTTAACTCTCAAAAATACATCATCCTTTTCTGGATACATTGAGTCTATATTTATAGGGTAGTTACATAGTGGATGATAGCTAAGTTTTCCTCTTATTTCGGGCTGATTCTGCGATTGTACCGCGATAGTTACAATGTTAGATCTCGTAAGTTTTATAACCATCGTAGAACTAACATGCTTTTCTCAAGTTTTCTTCAGTTTACGTCTCTCTTTTGAAGGCTTTTGTGACATTCGTGAAATGTTGATATAAAATCTTGCGGTGATGTTCGCTATGAAGTGTCGTTAATCTCGCAGGAAATAGATGTAGAGATATTATGGTCCTACATATTGCCTCTTCTCATGTATTTTCTACGAAGAAGAGAAGATCATGAGAATTTTAAAATGCTGCAACTATTTATCTTTTCAGATTTACCTATTCTGACACGCTTTTGTACCCTTCGCCAGCTGTTTTCACATATTCTCTCTTCTAATGAATTTATGACACGTACTCTCTAACCGCTGCGATCGGACCGTTCATGTCTTTTCTTAGCATTTATTGCGTTCATCTTCTCGAGAAACCTCTTCTTCTATAAATACTCCTTTCATTCTTTTATTTTCCTCTTTTTACTTTCTTCTTCTTTCTCTGCGTAACTTCTCTGCAAGTTTACTGTTCTTCCATAAATTGCGCGTCTGTCATCGCTGTGATTTCTTTCTTATTTTTAAACCTTTTCTTTCATTCCCATACTCAAAAATGTTGCTGCTGGTGCTAAAAACTTGACTGCTTTAAATGAGATGCGAGAAAAGCTCAAAAGCTCAAAAGTAAAGGTTTTACCTTGTCTACAATTCCAGGTCAAAGCCCTAGTTCTGAACTTTCTATCAAACTATTTTATGATCATCAATGCTCTCGCCAGAAAATCATAGTATCGCTAGGTCAACTTGAATCTGGTCTTCCCCTTCCTCTCTATGACCCAGAACTCCCATTATTCTATCAAATAATATCTGACGAGAGGTTCTCGCGAGCAATATATCAATTAGGTGGAGATTGTATCAGATTGTTGCTTGAATATGCTTCTCGTGGTGCTAATAAAGGTTCTCGCTATCCTGAAGCTCCAAAGAATCCTCAATTTAAGGATGTTCCCATTGTCTCTTCAGATTATACTGTGGAGAATTTCTTCAAAAATTACAAGATAGTTCCTATGAAGAGGGATAGTACTTGCTGGGGTGTCCGCTTGAAGAAATAAAAGGTCGCTGATGATGAGGCCCTTATGTTAGACATTGATTGGCATACACCTACCAATCAAGGCCCTCGCTACTCCAGCGATGATAAATGGTTTATCTTTCCATTATATCTTGAAGGTCCTTATATATCTGGTTCTCTCCCATTACCTGCAAATCTTTCAGAGTATGATCCATGGGTCTTCAACTAGCCTGAAAGATCTAAAGAAGTATATACTCTCAAATTTTTGCATTATTATTATTCACTATCTTCTTCATGTTTTTATATTCTCGCTAATTATTTTGATCTTTCTCAGATTGAGAGAATGAAGCTCAGCTACCAATCTTTTAGGAAGCCCAGCACTTTCTTAGCTCTTAAATCTTTCACGGATGAAGTAAGAAATATCTCTTCATAAATTTTAACAATATATTGTTGCCCCTATTTCTTATCTTCATCTGTACTCGCAGGAAATTGAAGAACTAGCGCCAATAAAACCCGTGAGAACTAAGGAGAAACCTTCAAAGGATAAATCTACCGTTCCTCCTAAAGGAAAATCTTCTGCCCCTCGCGGTGAAGAATCTGGCGATCAGGATAAATCTATTGTTCCTCCCAAAGGGAATCCTTTTACTCCTCGTGGTGAAGAATTTGGCGATCCTCCTTTGAAGAAAAGGAAAACCCGACCTTCTTCTTCTTCAACTCCTCAACCCACTCCAGAAAATCCAAGTGTTGATTTTGACAAGGATAAAAATAACGAGGATTTCAATGATAATAGCTTCCCTTCTATAAAGAATTCTTCTTCATCTGATTCTTAGATGGCTCATCTATCCAAATTTTTTGGCAAGAATATGTTTGGTATCCCAAATGAGTATGGGGATGAAGCTATTAATGAAATATCCCAGTCCCTCGCCAATGTCTGCGATGCTCCCATACTAACTGACAGTGATACTCTTCGCGGGGTTTCAAGATCTGTAGGAGCAGAATATCGCAGCAACCTTCACTTGTGAATATTTAATGACTCAACATAATAATGTCGCAAAAGAAATATTATAAACGACGCAACAAAGAATGACGGAAAAAACATGAGAAAGGCGGGAAGACTTTGCGAATATAGAATTTGAATAGTAGTTCGCGATACTTCGCAAGCTATATAGGTGTATAGATTTCACTATAAATAGTAGTTCAAATGTTAAATTAGGAGAGGTCTTTTTTAGAGAGAGAGATAATTTTAGGAGGAGAAAGAAAATGTTAGGAGAGATTTATTTTCTTTATCATCTTCTCCCCCCAAAAACTAGAGCTCCAAATATTCATTAATGGAGTCTCAATTGTAAAATCATATAATTACATACAATCACTAGTGAAGAACCATGGATGTAGATCACAATGATCGAACCATGTAAAAATCTTTGTGTCTCTTTTACAATTTTAGTACTTTAATTCTTAGTTTCATATCAAATTAATTAGATTTAGGAATCATTTTAATGGATTCTTATGAGGGTGTAGTTGTGGGATAATCCGCAACTACATAATTGGCGCTAGAAACATGGATTGAACCTGTGGTTGGATTGAAGAAGATCCAAAGAAATTATCAATTGTTGATGATCCAGAGAAATATTATGCACCTCAGGGGCGTTTTCTTTACGTTTTAAGATAATGAACACCATCGGTAACTCACATAAATGAAGAAACGGAGATTATGAAGATTGGGTACAGATTTGAAGAAAGCGTTAAACAAAGCTGCGTCAAAGAAAAGTTCTAAGAGGAAGTATATAACAATATCAACATCCAGTTTCAAAGAAAAGAACAAAGGCACAACTGAATATTAAATAGGGTCCATTATTTAGCAAGACTGAGAATATTTTACGCGAAGGACGGAATAAATGTTAAGAAGGGTCCATTATCTCGCATCCCCCAAAAGCGGAGTATCTCAACAAAGACTGAACTCAAGAGTATGAAGATCCAACGAATAGACGAACTCAAGTCAACGATTCAACTAAAATACAATCACATTTAATAGGGTACACCAGCTTGGCCCAGAAATTCGATTGAGTATTAAGTACCATCAGAGCTGCGAAGTAAATGTCACTCAAATAACCACTTCGTGGAATAGAATAACAAAAGATGGAATGAGACGTGCCGCAATTCTCAAAGGAGAAAGTTTTGCATGCAAAAGAATGAAACAACGATGATCAATCTTCTCAGCGAAAGGCCATTCTTCATAGACAAAAACAAGGGTACTTTCACGAGTGAACAAGTCGATAGAACGAGATGAGGAGAATTCAGTGATCTCTGGGCAGAAACAAGTGAAGCTCATCTCTGTTTAGATTAGCTCAGGTTCAAGAGGCACAACCCAAATGACTAAATGATTCATAAACTGGATGAATGCATTCCACAAGTGAGACCAACATACGAAGAACGGGAACATATTATAACCAAAAATACAAAAGAAGGTCAAAGAGCGTTGTCAGCAACATCACCAAATTTATTTCATCCATTAATCTGGTGAAGATAAACTAGCTAAAATCTAGTGAATACGCAAAATCAGGCACAATTCATCATCTCCGGTGAAGCAACCCACGACGACCATAAGAGTAGCGGGCAGCAAAAATCTCCTCATCAAACTATTATAATCTGTTGAGACTATGTTGTCTGTTGCGAGCTTCGTAAAAATCTTTTCCAAATCAATAAAAGTTCAAGGTAAATGAGAAACACAGTTGAGAGGGAAGCATTCTCACCTTCTCATCTTATGGTTGCAAGATCAGAAAATGAATATCAGAAAATGAAACTAAATATTATTGTTCGTTAATTGTTCTGGAGTTTGAGACAAGATGTAGGAAAAGTTTTTGCGAAAGAAAGGATACTATGGTTTCATCATGTATATGGGACAGGAACAAGAACAGAATAAACCGCGTGGACGGACGAAGAAACAATTAGGGAAGGAATAAATAATCAAAGGGATTGATCACAGGCGAAGAAGAAAAATCAACAGTTGTAGCAATGGGAAGAAATTCATAGCCCTTGTTTGCAGCAAAATGGTCGCAGCATGTAAAGAACTTTAAAATCAATAGGTGCAGACGAAACTCACCATTAGCTCATTTATCAGTTCGCAAAATTTAGTAACTGCGAAATTGATAATTCCTACGAAGTAAGTTAACTACATCACCAGTGAAGAAATATGGTTCCAACGAAAAGAAGTACCAACGAAAACTAATTTTGTGATCATCAACAAAGCATACTTCGTCAGGAGCAAGAAGCTAAAAAAAATGCACAAAACAAACGAATTCCAAATCTTACAAAGACGCACAGGGCATATGATTACGCACAGTTCAGCCATAATATAAGATGGTTTGAGGTGGAGAGAACAAGTAATAGGTTGCAGGGTCGATTCCTTATTTGCGAAAGTTTAAATTTTTAATTAAATTCCAAAGGAAAATGATATAACAAGAGAAAAAAGTTAGGCATTGATTTCACGTATCAGTTCTTGAACAATTGGTTAAGGCAGTGGAGTAGTGTGTGTTCATGGTCGCAAGTTCAATCCCCCCATTCGCAAATTTTTTTTTTTAACTTCGCAAATGTTTACCTTGCGAACGTTCGCAGCACCAACACTTCGCAGATGATCGTTTACTTCATGCAAAGGTTTACTTCGCAAGATTTTTGGATATTTCGCAAGAAGAAAGTGGGAGATTATTTCGCAGACATATTTTGCAAGAGAGGGTTAGAACATTTGGTATGGTGCAACATTACACAGGAGGTAGATCAAGAGTTAATTTCGCAAAACTTCATTTCTTATTTCTTCTCAATTTTCAAGCAAGTCATATACTTCGCAAGAGACAACAACAAGCCGAAAAAGGTAAGTACCATTTCCTTGAATATTTTATTTACAGAAGACAAAAAAAATTTGATTTTATTTACCAAAAGTAATATACTCGTAAGATTTTTAACATTTCTAAGATTTCAAAACATTTCAAAGATTTTTTAGATTGGCGAAAAACGATACAATCACAAGATTCAAAATTGAATTCATTGCAAAAATTTAAAGATTTCAAAATTTCAAAATTTTCAAAGACTTCAAAATTACAAAAAACAGAGAAAAATAAATTTATATATATTTCTATAGAACATTTTTGATTTAAAGACGTGATATGAATACTTCTCATATTTCTTCAAGGATTGAAACAAAAAGGTAATTAGTATATTTATTCAAAACGTATAAAGGAATGTATTTTGAAAAACAAGAAAAGGAAATGAGGCATTTCGCAACATGAAAAATTTGTGATAACATTTTATGAATAAAAACAATTTATTGCGATTAGCTTTCATTGAAGAAAGACGCAAAAATCTATTTGTGAACAAAGGACCGCAAACTGTGATTAGCCTCCAAAAAATAAAGAGAGCCGCAGAAAATTTTACACAAGCAAACCTTTGTGGCGTACACCCTAGTTCGCGAAGCAACATTTCGTAAGAGGCAAAGTCCTAAAGTACGTCATTTAAGGGGGTACCTATAAGCATGGCTCAGGGAAACTGGAACACCACCAAGGAACCTGGGTACATGGAACTTTACGGGGTACAACCCAAAAGCGGGGTACCTATCCGGGTTAGACACCTTGGATTCTCAACCTAATCTTGCGATGTAACATGATTTAGGTTAGGTGACTAAGGCATAATGTCTTTCCCAAGAAGTGCAGAAAACGATCAAGGCGCCGATGTACACGGTTGAGTCAAGAGTTCCGGGTGGGTTTGAAGCACATCTGCCATTTTTGACAAGTCTTGGCAAATGATGCACTTGGCCCAAAGATACCCCATAGGGTGCAACATCGTAACTATAAGCCCTATAGGAAAAAAGGATAAGAGGTTGCGATCAAAAACTGGTTGTTGGAAGAACCGGATGGGGAGAGCTAACATTGTATGGTCGATGTACGCTTCCTTGAAGGGGCAACCAAGGGGAAGATAAAGGGCAGCACCCTCCATTAGGGAGCTGATACGTGCTATAAGACGCAAATGTCATGAGGCTTTTTGTTCGCAAGAACATAAAGGCTTGTCATATTTGTGCAACAATCGTACTTCTGCGAGCCTTCTAAAAAAGAACATAATAAAGAACTCGCAGAACATAACAAAAAAGTTAAGATGAGATCAATGGTTTTTGGATGAAAGTGTTAAGACGTCCTTTTATTTCATCACAAGACGACAATGTCATGGGGCTTTATGTTCACAAGAATATTTAGTCCTGTCATATTGTCACAACAATTCCTGAAGAGGCTAAAATACTATACAAAAAAGATGGCAAAATAAGACCTTTAACTAGGAAGGCAAAATAAGACCACAAGAGAATACACAAATAAACTTGCGAAGATGATTATATGTAAGCAAACAAACTTGCGAACATATATATTGAATTAAAGTTGAGATTATGCATTTTAATTATATTATATCATGTGAGACTAATAGTGCAGGAATTGAAGTAATTTGGAGCTACATCAATTCTTGCGTACAAAATAAGCTAAGTAACACAAACATTAGCTATACATTATAATAGATAAGAATTTTCATCATACAAACATCATACTCGCATCATAAAAGCATTGCATAAGCATTTCATGGCATAAGCATCGCATACGCATTTCATAACATAATCATTGTATAAATATCATAATTCGCAACAGTATTTGCAACGTTATTAGCAACATTATTCGCAACATTATTCGCAAAAATATTCGCAACAGTATTCACAACATTATTCGCAACAGTATTCGCAACAGTGTTCGCAACATTATTCACAACATTATGCGCAACATAATTCGCAACACTATTCGCAGCATTATTCATAAATGTTCAAAAATTCGCAGAAAAACTCAGAAATTCGCAGAAATATTCAGAAGTTAGCAGGGTTACCACTTGAGGCAAGATAAGAATAGAGACGCAATTTAATCATTCAACATTTTATCAAGGATTCTCCTTCATAGATAAAGAACAGAGGCAACTATGGATACCCAAGAAAATATTTTATGTTCTTTATCTTCTCAGCAAGAATCTTCACCAAAAATGGAGTAATAGTTTCACATGAACAGAGGAAATATTTATCACTCTCATTCAAGGACGAATACTTCTTATATATTTCGAGGATTAAGTACTTCTTATACTTCTTAAGGATACTTCATACTTCTTATATATTTCGAGAATTAAGTACTTCTTATACTTCTTAAAGATACTTCATACTTCTTATATATTTTGAGGATTGAGTACTTCTTATACTTCTTTAAGGATATTTTATATTTCTTATACTTCATACTTCTTCAAGGATACTTCGCACACTTCATACTTCGCAAGATGATACTTTTAATTACTTCTTAAAGCTTCAGAACTTCGCAAAAGAATAGAGGCAAGTATATACTTTTTGAGTTTGATATTCTTTCGCTTGTTCTTTCATCAACAAATATCAAAGACTACTACAACGTATTTTTTTCTTAAAAATTGCTCTTCAAGCAATATTTAAGAAAAAAGAGGCAAGATGTAGGAGCAGAATATCGCAGCAACCTTCACTTGCGAATATTTAATGACGCAACATAATAATGTCGCAAAAGAAATATTAGAAACGACGCAACAAAGAATGACGGAAAAACATGAGAAAGGTGGGAAGACTTTGCGAATATAGAATTTGAATAGTAGTTCGCTATACTTCGCAAGCTATATAGGTGTATAGATTTCACTATAAATAGTAGTTCAAATGTTAAATTAGGAGAGGTCTTTTTTAGAGAGAGAGATAATTTTAGGAGGAGAGAGAAAATGTTAGGATAGATTTATTTTCTTTATCATCTTCTCCCCCAAAAAACTAGAGCTCCAAATATTCATTAATGGAGTCTCAATTGTAAAATCATATAATTACATACAATCACTAGTGAAGAACCATGGATGTAGATCACAATGATCGAACCATGTAAAAATCTTTGTGTCTCTTTTACAATTTTAGTACTTTAATTCTTAGTTTCATATCAAATTAATTAGATTTAGGAATCATTTTAATGGATTCTTATGAGGGTGTAGTTGTGGGATAATCCGCAACTACAAGATCGCTGACTCCAAGTCTTTTAAATTCTCTTGGAAGCCTGGTATGTTTTCACTTGTTCATCCTTTTTGTGTATCTATTGATATTTTTGTCAGACATTGATTTATATAGTTTTATCACAGGTTGGAAGAGGCGCTTTTGCTGTTGCTTCTGATTTAGACAATAGGCGTATTATTTATGAAAAGAAAGCTGCTAATCTTCATCAGGATAAAGAAAAACTAGAATCTGAAGTTATTGAACTTCGTAGAAAAAATAAGCAGCTGGAGACTGAAGCTTCAGTTGACAAGCAAAAAATCTCTGATCTTCATAAAGCCAATCAACAACTCTATGGTATGATTTATTTCTTTTCTCTTTTAATTCTTCTCACCCTATCCCAGCTTATTCAAGCAACCATTTTTGCATATATTTATGGTCTTACTGATGAGGCTACACTCTTCCAATCTTTTCCTAACCTTGTTAATGATAATACCCTTCTTGCTCGCCTTAATAATTCTTTAAGTAATTTCTCAGATGATAAGATTGAATCCATCTCCATAGATGAACTTAAATCCAAATTTAATCTCTTAAAAATTGAACACATATTCAATTTAGGTTTGACCAACAAGTATAAGCGATTTTATCTTGATTCGAAGAAAGAATTAGATAGATTAAGAAAAAGGAATAGCGATCGTATTGACGAGAAAGATCTTGCCATTAAAAATGGCTCCAAGACCCTAGCAAACTTCCATAAAACTCTTCTTAATGTTCAAATGGAAAGAGATAAGATTATCCGCAAGAATGATGATCTTCTTGCAAGGGAAACTCAAGTTCGATCTCGCCTCCTTATTAATAGCGATGATGAGTTTGCTTGGGCTGCGAAGATTCTTGATAACGCCAGAACTAATTTAGGTGTAGATGTTAGTCTTCATGCTGATCAAGCGGCTTTAATTAAAGACATGATTTCTGAAAGAGAAGGTTATCACTCTTAAGATTTCCCTGAATTATTTCCTAATTGAATCATCCTCATATGTACTACTTTGGTTGTCATTTGCTCGCAGCATCCGAAAAGAACTATCGTAAAATATTTGATGAGTTAGAAGAAGAGAAAAACTAAATCGCCGGAAGTCTATCCTCTCGTAATGAAAAGTATTCTAGATTGAAGGAAAAATTGAAAATCTCATCTTCAAATTTTAGCAATGCCCTTCTCCGTGTTTGTAATGACGCTGTTAAACTAGTCTGTAATGATCATGGTATCCCTCATTCTATATACCCCGATCTTGCAAAGGAAATTCCAGCTGATTCCCCAAATTTAGTTATCTCTGATAGCGAAGCTGAGGAATCTAGCGAATACGATGAAGAATTATCTGGCGAGGAAGAGAGATCTGACGTGGATAGAGATAATAATGATAATGATGGGGAAGATAAATCCGGTAATGAAGAGAAAGAAAAGAGCTCTGATGAAGGTGGTGATGGATCTACTTAGTCTTGTTTCTTCTCTGTTTCTTCATTGTAAATTTTGTAATTTTTTTTTTTTTGGCTTCTCGTAACATCGTTGCGAGCTTCTCCAACTTGATGTGTAAACTTATTTTGATTTTATCTGTTATGAATTAGAAAACAATTCTTTTTCTGCAACATAATCAATCAATCATAATTATTATCCTTTAATTATTTGTATAAATGTATTATCTATGCAATTTTATCATATGATGGATGAATAATAATTTCATCATTCTATGCATTCCCATACTTGCCTCTATTATTCATCTGCAATATGAAAAAATTGAGTAGAGATTAGATATTAGTTGTGAATCAAATTAAATTTGCCTCATTATCGGTGATGTTATCGCTAGAAATAATCGCATAATTTTATGATTTCTGCGTAGAATCGCAAATCTCATAAATTCTGCGATCATTATCGCAATAATCTTATGGTATTATTATGCCTTCCTAATTAAAGGTCTTATTTTGCCACATCTTTTATTTTTGCGACAAAATCGCAGGACGTCTTTACATTTGCATGTATTGACCCATTGATCATGTCTTATCAATACTTTTTCAACATCTCTGCAACAATATGATAAGTATAAAATCTCTTGCAAGAATTAATCCTTATGACATTTCCGTCTTGCGATGAAATCGCAGGACGTCTTTACACTTGTTAAATGTAAAAACCCATTGATCTCATCTTAACTTTTCTCTTTTGGCTATTTGCCTTTGTATAACTTTCGTCACGCGACAATATGACAGGCCTAAATGTTCTTGCGATCATAAATCCCCATGAAATTGCCGTCTTTAGACACTTATCAGCTCCCTGATGGAGGGTGCCGCCCTTATCTCCCCCTGGTTTCCCCTTCAAGGAGGGCACATCGGCCATACAAGACTAGCTCCTCCCATCCAAATTTGCCAACAACCAGCTGTTTTCGCAGCCTCTTGTCCTTTATGCCTATATGGCTTATAGTTACAAGACTGCACCCTAAGTGGGGTTTTCTTCAGGCCAAGTGCACCATAGCCAAGACTTACCAAGAATGTCCAGGGTAGTTTCGTATGCCCCGGGCACCCTTGGCTCAACCGTGTACCTCGGCGCCTTGGTCATACTTTGCACTTCTTAGAAGAGGTCCTTAGTCGTCCAATCAGGGTATAACCTTATATAATTGGAAATCCAAGATCCCTATCCTGGATAGGTTTTCTTTAACCCCAACATCTGCATAACTCAGGTTCCAGCAGCGGTATAACCTTATACCTGAGTCATGTCAAGAGATACCCCCTTATATGACGCACTATTAGGTCTTACATTTACCTTTTGCGAAATTGTATTCGCGAACTAAGGTGCACGCCATAAAGGTTCGTCCCATTCTATTAATTTCTGGGAAATTTTATTCGCGTTTCTCACGAGTATTGTAACTCTGATAAAATTTCATTTCTTTGATTTTCTTGTAAAATTTTGCAATTCTTTCAAACAGAGTACTCTTTTCAATCGCATTTTCTTCAAACAAATTCTGCATAAGCTTCTTTAAATTTTATCATTTACCTTTCTACTTACTATCTTTTGGTTCTGCTTTTCTGTTACGTTTTTCTCTTTTTTCTTTATCTGCGAGTTGCTCGCCATTTTCTTCCTCTCGCTGCTCTATTGAATCAATCATCAATCTTTCAACTCTCTGTCGTTGCTTGATGTTGTACTTCCAATTGTTCTTCTTCTCAGCTCTTTCTTCGCAAGATTTTATAATCTCATAACATTTCTTGCTCTCTCCCCAATCTCCCTTAATAACACCATTAGGATGAGGAAATTTAACACACTGGTGGAAAGTAGATGCTACACCTAATATCCCATGTATCCAAGGTCGAAAAATCAGGGCATTGTAAGGTGATTCAATGTCAACAACACAGAACAAGATCTTGGAAGTTATCCCTTTCAATGGAATCCGCATTTCAATTTCCCCTTTTGTTTTATTGGTAGAACCATTAAAACCATAGATTTTATATGTTGATGGAATTAGATCTTCGTATCATCCACCCATGGTCTTATAGGTATGGTAAAATAGTATGTCAACTGAGCTGCATGTGTCTATCAGAACTCTATTGATAGCCCAAGAATCTTCATTTTCATCATCATTTCCTCCATATTCTTATTCTACTTGCTTTGGATTTATCTCTAATCTTACTGCCAATGGATTATCATGATGCTCGCCAGGTTCTGGTACTTCTTGTGCAATGAAAGATATAATTTGTTTCTGCCATTCTTCTAATGGCGAGGCTCTCGCGATATTCATTATCTCTCTTCCATTTGTGTCTCTCACGAAGACTCTGCTTAGAACATTATCATGGAAATCCTCCATTGTTCTGTATGAATGTACAATGGAATTACAAAACAAATTCTTTGCCTTAGCCCCAACTTCTATTACGAATGATTCTGCTCCTTTTACATTATTTACCCTGCGAATTTCTGGTGCTGGAGGCAATCGCTGAGATTGTGGTTGTCATATTAAAAAGTGGTTTAGCTTTCCTTAGTCAATCATCCTTAAAATTATTCTCTTTACATTTCTGCAATCATTTACTACGTGACCATGAAAGTGATGGTAAGGACAAAATTCTTGACTACGATTATTAGGATGTGGTTCTTTTCCCATATTCCATGGAGAGGGTATATTTTCCATCAAAATGATAGCTTCCCAGATTTTTTCTATACTAGCATTTAGAAGAGGCATCTTAATTTCTTCCCATATTATCCTCTGATTTCCTTGGCTTCTGAAATTGTTTTGCCTCTGTCCACCATAAGTTTCTTGCGGCTGATCAAGCCTTTGAATCTTATTATTCCCTCCACGGTTGTAATAATTCTTCTCCCTTTCATATTCTTCTTGATCTCGTCTTCCCATAGCTACCAACTTCTGCTGGTTATCAGTCTCTACTTTCTCTTGTTGTGCTTGCGAGCTGCTCTCCACATTGTTAATCATTTTAGGAAGTAAACTCCCATTTGCTGCTACTGAATTGGTGTTCGCAATGGGATATGATTCCATTTCATTTTGTTTCTCCTCCAAAGCAATGTATTCCTCTTGTAGTTCTCGCAGTTCAGTCATAGTGATTGTATTCCTGACTCTGAAAAATTGTATGTACAACAGATTGGTCGCGAACATTGCATTGATAAAAGACAAGATAAGATATCTCTCGTCAACTCCTCCCGCCATCTCACTGCACATTGTCTTCCATCTTATGGTTAAATGTTTCAGACTCTCGCCAACCCTCTGTTTTAACCCAAACACATCTTCAATACCTGGCTGCGATGAATTGTTGCTTATATATGCTCCCTTAAATGTAGCTTGTAAATGATCAAAAGAAGTTATAGTATTTTTTGGTAATCCCTCAAACCATTTTAGCGCCTCGCCAGTTAAGCTAGATGCAAAATATTTACACAATACAACATCATGATTCTCCCATTGCAGCATAAACCTAACATAAGCCTTAACATGTTGTACGGCACAGGTAGTTCCATCAAAAATGTTGGTTAATGCTGGTAAGTTGCACTTTGGGGGTATTCCTCTTAATTGTACTTCTTGAGTAAATGTATTTCTTGCAGCTTCATCAATAGCTTCATCGAGTTGCCTTCTACCTCCTTCTTTTCTGTTATTTATTATTCCCCTCATCTCTGCTAACTCTCTTAAAATTTGCTCATTTGCAGCTGAATTTGGTTCCATTGGTGTTTTCAACGCTGCTTCCCTTCTTCTGCGTTCATGTACTTCTTGTCTTGCGAGATTTTTTATATCTTCATCTACATCCATATTTCTTCTTCTGCGATCTTCTGCTTCAGCTTCTTCTTGCCATCGCAACTGATTATACTGTCTATTTTCTTCTCTGCAAATTTCTTCATTTCTCATCATTTCTCTTCGCTGTCTTTCTATTCTCCTTTGTATTATATCATACTCTTCCTGAATATTATTATTATGGCGATTTTGCGTCCGTCTCCTTTCTCGATTTTCATGGTTATTTTGTCGTAATGCCTCTTGAAATTCTTGTTCTTCTACTTCTGCCCTTAATCTTTCTCTCTCGCGAGCTAGTCGTGCTTGTTCAGCATAATGTCTCTCAATTTCTTCTTCAATTATTCTTCGATTTCTCTGGAGCTCTCACCCATGTAATATCCTCCTACCTTCTTCTAGATTATCTTCATCATTTTGGTGTCTCTTCCCTCTTTATTTTTGTTGTTAAGTCTATTATCCAAATTTTTGCCACACGGATCATGGCGATTTTCTACTACCTATTCTTCTCTATGACGTTGCTCTTCATTTAGATTTTGCATTTCTTCTTGGATATTTCCTCTAGCATTTCTTACTGGGGAATTTGGCCTTAATTCTTCCCTTACTGATCTTGAATTCTATCTAACAGTACTTCTTGATCTTCTATTTTGTAATCTCAAATTCTCCATTCTCAACTCGTGATTTTGTCTTGTTAAATTTGCACGCTCTTCCGCCTCTAATGTTATTTCCTCTTGTATTCTTTGTCTTGGATCAAGTCCGAGAATTAATCCTTCAACCATTCCTTGATTTCTTTCTTCTCTTCTTCCTTCTCTTAATTGTTGATCTTCTACATCTTCCATCGAGTTCGATCTCCAAGTATGCACACTCACTCTATCATAATCCATATTTCTATTTTGGATCGGTGTTTGTTGATTAGGTTGTGGGATTTGATCTTCTCCTTCAATCCTTGTTCTATTTCTTCTTGTTCTTATCCTTGAAGAATCTCCTAATTCATTTGTTTCTTCTCCTGCAAGTCTTTTACTCCTCCTCACAGTTTTTGGTGGTTCTGATGTATTTCTTCTTCTTCTAGCCATTTCTTCAACTCTAATAATTTCTTCAAATCTTCAAATTGTAATTAGAGATTTCTTAACTTGATTCTCACTGTTTCGGGCGCCAAAATGTAGTTGCAGGATTTCCCACACTATACCCTTGTTTAGATTTTTCTATAATCAACTCATAGTTGAAGATGAAAAACGACACTTTATTATTTTGGTTTCAGAAATGTTTACAGAAATGGAAGAATTCAAGATTACAACTATTCTCTTGAAGTTTCTCTCTCCTCAAGACTTTTTTAACTCTCAAAAATACATCATCCTTTTCTGGATACATTGAGTCTATATTTATAGGGTAGTTACATAGTGGATGACAGCTAAGTTTCCTCTTATTTCGGGTTGATTCTGCGATTGTACCGCGATAGTTACAATGTTAAATCTCGCAAGTTTTATAACCATCGCAGAACTAACATGCTTTTCTCAAGTTTTCTTCAGTCTTCAGGTATTACGTCTCTCTTTTGAAGGCTTTTGTGACACTCGTGAAATGTTGATATAAAATCTTGCGGTGATGTTCGCTATGAAGTGTCGTTAATCTCACAGGAAATAGATGTAGCGATATTATGGTCCTACAAAGTTCATCTTATATTCTTGACGAAAGCCAAAGGATGATCATGTAAAAATCATCTGGTAACATCTTACATGATTTGTGTGAGATAGTCATTTGATGTAGACTCGGAATGTTTCGTATTGATCATTCGATCACTTGAAAATTGCTTTGAAGCTAATAATTTGTGTGAGACGACTATTGTCGTCTTCCGAGAATGTTTCAATTATTGAAATAAGAGTTTAGATCAATTGGATATAAGCATAGTATGCGTACTTGCATATATGTAATCCAAATCTGGGAACCATGGTATGCATACCCGTATGCGTACTGCTTTGTTTGGTGAAAGTTCGGGAACCTTGTACGCATACCGGTACGCGTACTAGCGTGACATTCAGGTCCGGGAATTTCTGCTGAGTTTGGAAGGTATGCGTACCAGTTCGCATACTGGCGAACCCAAACTTAGTCCGACCATTTAGGTATGCGTACATGTTTGCATACCTTAAGTGGATAATGTTCTAAAATCGGTTTGTTCATGCTAATACATTTATATAATAAGGAATGCAATCTTTTGCAAACTGTGGCTATAATGTTCATGACTTGATTCGAGTGAATCAAAATTTATTTTGCTTCAATTGTGTCTTGTATACTTCTATGAGAATATAAACAATTGAACAACTCTAGGACTAGTTTCATTTGAGTCATTTGAACTAGTTATGGTTAATATGAATAAGGTTGATATGAAAGTGTTCATATGGCTAACTTCGGTTAACTATTGTTGGGACACCAAAGGTACACATGTTTAGGTACGGGTACTCATATCTAAATGAAGTCACTTTTCATTTGTGTGTAACAAGCTAAGTTCGATCTAACGGTCGAAAGATATTAGCTTGAGTCTAATCAGGTTTTCATCTAATGGTGAATATTGAATGCTTTTTTACCAAGGTAACTTAGATTGCAAACCCTAATTTGAAGACTATATAAATGAGAGCTCTAGCAACTGGGAAACCTAGTCCCCACACCTTATGTGTGATACTAGTTGCGACTAGAGTCGATTCTCCTTTAACCTTAGGTTTTTCACGAAACCTTGTAGTTTAACGACTTGAAGACATCATTGGGATTGAGAAGTTAGACCCAACTATTTTATCTATAGTTAGGTGTTCTGATCTTGCTATTTTCTATCGTATTGAGTAATATATTCTCTAAGATTTTCTCAAGATTTAATCTCAGATAGGCAAGATAAAAAGTAGTCACACACATCTTCGTCTCATCGTTTGTGATTCCACAATATCTTGTTTCGCTACCATACGATTAAAATTATTGTGAGGTGATTGATATTTCCAGGCTGTTCTTTGGGATTATAAGTCTGGTATATCAAATTATTCCTGTTCACCTTGATTTATCAAAATACGAAACAAAACTCAAAGGTTTATCTGTGGGAGACATATTTATCTATTCAATAGAATTTTCTGTGTGAGATAGATTGATTTATCAAGTCTTCGACTTTAGGACGTAGAAACTCTTAGTTGTGGGTGAGATCAGGGAAGGGAATCAAGTGTGTAGAGTCCTGTTGAGATTCAAAGATGTAAGGAGCGCAATTGTACCTTGATCAGTGTGAGATTGGTTAGGGATCAACTACATTGCAGTCCGAAGTTAACTTGGAGTAGGCTAGTGTCTATAGTGGCTTAATACAGTGTGGTGTTCAAATATGGACTAGGTCCCGACATTTTTCTGCAATTGCGGTTTCCTTGTTAACAAAATTTGTGGTGTCTGTGTTATTTCTTTTTCGCATTATTATATAATTGAAATATCACAGGTTGTGTGTTGTTCAATCAATTAGATAATCCAACCTTTGGTTGTTGATATAAATTGATTGACACTTGAACATTGGTATTTGGTACCGGTCAAGTTGTTTCACATAATAATCAGGCTCACGGATTTTTATCTGTTTCATATGCTGATTACATTGTGAAATAGAGATAAAACTCTTGGATATATTTCTATTGATTGAGTCTGACTGTCTAATGGATTCTCTTGGAATTATATTGGAGTTCACCATATAAATTGTTAAGAAAAATATTGGATGTGGTTGTTGTACCCATGCTTTTTCAACTGGGAAACACACCTGGGATAAACTTTTTGATGAAGGTTATCAGATATTGATAGTAATGTATATGAGGAAATCTCAGAGTATGTTAAGTTATTGAAACCGTTCGAGAAGTTGACGACTTCTTGTGTCACTCCTTTTCTGACCCACTTATGTTGAGAACAAGAAATTGAGAAGAATTTACTCAGGTCTTTATGATTAGAATTTCATTAACGATTCGATCCTCAAAGATCATGAAAATTATCTAAGTAAAAAGTCACTTGAATGTGATAATCTTCATAGAGATTTCTATAAGTTGGAAGAAAAACTTGCAACATGTGAAGCAAGGATTAACTCCCAACAAATAAGTTTTGATGACAGAGAAAGTGCTTGCCTCGCTCGAGAAAAACACCTTGAGGCTGATTTAACTTCTGCTCTTTATAAAATCAATATGTTGGAAGAGAACTTGAAAAGGCCAATACTAGTTCAAACAAATTAACCATTATGCTAGGAGTAAGTAAAAATCATCGTGATACACGAGGATTGAAATGCCTTCACCGGAAAGAGGTAAAATTTGTCAAGGCTAATGATTTTTCTCAACCAAAAGTTTCCACCGATGACAAAAGTGAAATGCCTTCACCGGAAGTTAATGTTCGAAAGAGAAAAGTTTATCAACCTCCAAAGCCAACACACACGAATCTAGGTAATAACATTCATTATGTTTGCTTTTATTGCGAAAATAAAGGTCACCTACAAAGGGGATGTCGTTTTCGTATAAGGAATGAAAAACTTCACGATGTTCTTATTTGGGAATCACAAGAAGTAATTAAACCTAGATCATATTTTAAGGATAATACCCTTGACATTATGGGTTATCAACGTCCAACCTTTAGGCAAAGGAACCAGTGTTGTGATAAACCTATATTTGCCTATAAACGTCATGAAGATGGAAAAGTTAAGAAGGAATAGGAAAAGACATAGAAGAAAGAAAACAAAAAGACTCTGAACTCTGCAAAGGGAAGAGAAAAATAATAACATGATTCTCTGTCCTACAAAGATTTTTTAAGAAAGAAAAAATCTTGGCAATCAACCGCCGCCTCAAGTCCAGAAGGTAAAAGCACATTAAAGGCAGAAACATGGCGAGAATCTCAGGACATGATGAAGGAGAAAAAAATGATCATAAGTTTTCTTCCCATCATACCCTTGTAAGATCTAAAGAAAATGAGCAAATTTTGAGGAAAAAATAGCCAATCGCCACGTGTCAACATCGCAAGAGGTGATCTCATGATAAAATTGTAAGAAAGTGTAGGATCATAATATTGTCACAACAATATTCCTGCGAAGTAAACAACAGTACTGTGATACATCGATAATAAACGACTGTTCTGCGATACATCAATGATATTCTGCGAGACATCCAAAGATGACTTAAACAATGACGTAATGATTGAAAACGACGGAAACACGAAGAAAGTGTGACATGTCTGCGATATATCAATAAAACCTGCGAAAGATAAAGGCGGTGCTAACTGCGATGTATCGCAGGTACTCAGATCCGAAATTGAAGGGGATCTTAGCTGTAAATGAGCTGTCATGAGCTGTAATCCACTATGTAAATACCTATATAAAGGAGATGAATAGTTCCAGAGTGGGAGAGGAATTTTTGAGTGCTAGGAAAGTTTTTAGGAGAGAGAAAATCTTTTATCAAGTGTTCTGTGTTCTTGATTTCTGTAATTCCTTAAGATCAAATTAATGAAAAAGTGTCTTTAATCTTCAAATTATGTCATAAATATTGATAAATTCTTGAATAGGGTGTAGTGTGGGAATTCCTGCAACTACATTTTGGCGCCCAGAAACAGGGATTGAAGAGTTGAAAATCATAGTAAAAGTTAGGTAAAAGAAAGAAATTATTCAAGAATTAGAAGAATATCAAGAAATTGGATGGAAGAAAAGATGATTGAAGTCAAAGATAATCAAAAGAAATTGGAGTGTGATGTAATAACAAAGATGATGATAGATAAGTTCCATGAAGATATTAGAGGAAGGATACACAAGCGAGATTTTGAAGGAAAGAAAATCATGACGGTAGATGAGGCATCACCGCTAAAAGATTGGGAAAAGCAGAAGATCACATTCACGGCAGCAGAAATTCCGAAAGAGAATTTAAGTCATACATCTCCATTGGTGATCACAGTGTCTGTTGTACCAACAAGAAAAGAGAAATCAATAAGATCTACAGAAGAGTGGGTTGTGAATAAGACTCTGGTGGACTCAGGAAGTTCTGTGGATATAATGTTTTACCACACATTCAAGAAAATGGGATACAAAGATGAAGAAATGCTTAGTACAACATATCATATTCATGGATTTAGAAAATCTTTAACAAAACCTAAAGGTGAAACTGTAGTGCGAATTCCGCTGGGGAAAATAGAGACGCAGGTCACTTTGTGCGTGGTGGATGTGAAATCGCCTTATAACATGCTGTTGGGAAGACCCTGGATACACGCAATCAAGGATGTATCATCAACTCTACATCAGTGTTTAAAGTTCCATATGCCTAGTGGAATTGGAGAAATTAGAGGAGATGCATATTATGCAGCGTTATGTTTCCAAAATAAAGTAAGGAATTGTGAAAATGAAATTCAGTTGCGAAAACAGCGCAGAAAAGTGAGGAGAGAAGAAAAGAAAGAAGAAGAATTCAAGATTTACATGATAAAATGAGAAGAAGGAAAAGGAATATTTGGCGATGTATCGCAAGAAAATGATGAACCAGCGAAGATAATAAAGGCACCAACACCAATGGGAGAACATGAAGCTAGTTATACTGCAGCAGAACCCACAAAATAAGTAAATGTTGGAAGTGAAGAAGACCCAAAGATGCTGAAAATTGGAACTAAGATGGACGTGGAGGAAGAAGAGCAAACTGTAAACCTTCTGCGAGAATACAGAGATATTTTTGCATGGAATATGGATGAGATGCCTGGAATATATCCATCTGTTGCGTGCCATATATTGGAGATTAACAAAAATATGAGACCAATCAAACAAAGAATAAGAAAGATTGCAACTACTTATCATGCCAAGATAGAAGAAGAATTGCAAAAGATGCTTGATGCAGGAATTATAAGGCAAGCGAAATATCAAGAATGGATCGCCAATATGGTAGTAGTTCCCAAGAAAAACAAGGGGATAAGAATTTACATCGATTTTACTGATTTAAATAAAGCATGTCCCAAAGATAGTTTTCCCTTACTAGATATCCCGCAGATGGTGGAATCTGCCGCAGGAAATGATCGAATATCTTCGTTAGATGGATACAAGGGCTATAATCAAATCCCGCTGGCAGAAGAAGATCAAGAACACACTGCATTATTTTCTCCCAGAGGATTATATTGCTACACAAAGATGCCTTTTGGGTTACGAAATGCAGGAGCAACATACCAAAGAATGGTGGAAAAAGTGTTCGCAAAATGGATACATAAAACTTTAGAGGTATATGTGGATGATACGTTGGTAAAAAGCAAAGAAGCTAAAAATCATGTGCAGGACCTAAGGGAAATTTTTGATCAGATGCGACTTTTTAATATCAAAGTAAATCCTGAGAAATGTACTTTCGGAGTATCATCTGGGAAATTCTTGGGATATATTGTATCAAAAGAAGGAATACAAGTTGACCACGAAAAGGTGCAAGCGATTCGAGATATGCCAACTCAAAGAACAAGTAAAAGATGTGCAAAAATTGAATGGACTTTTAGCCTCACTAGGAAGATTTATTTCGCGGTCATCAGATAAATGCAAGCATTTCTTCAACATACTAAAGAAGGGAACAAAATTTAAATGGACAGATGAATGTGAGAAATCTTTTCAAGGAGTTAAGGAATATTTGATGAATATATCCATATTACGGAATTTGAACCAGGAGAAGAATTCTTGATATATCTTGTGACAACTTCACATGCTTTAAGCGCAAGTATTTTTTTCGAAATGACGCAGAGTTGAAAAACCTATTTACTACATCAGCAAAACATTCAATGCTGCAGAGAAAAATTATTCGAAGATTGAAAAGCTAATTTTGGCATTAGTTTATGCAGCTTCTAAACTTCGCATATATTTCCAAGCGCATAAAATCAAAGTACTAACAAAAGTACCAATCGAGTCAGTAATGAAAAATTCAAAAAGATCAGGCAGAGTCGAAAGATAGAATGCACAAGTGGGGCATTTTGAGATCCAATATGCAATTTTATCTTCGCCAAAATCTCAAATTGTCGCAGATTTTCTCATGAGAATTTCCTTTGGAGGATGATGAAGCTGTAGAAGACATGATGGATATAGAAGAAGAATATGGGGATCCTAGAGATCTTTTAACAGAACCAAATAGGTGGGAGATATTAGTAGATGGATCATCCAATGGAAAAGGAAATGGAGTGGGATTCGTTTTTATTTCGCCAGAAGGTGAAAAAATGGCATTTGCATTTCGACTGGAATTCGAATCTACCAATAATGAGACAGAATACGAGGTTGTAGTACATGCTTTAAGATTTGCGATAGAAATGAAGGTGGAGAATGCAAGAGTTACAAGTGATTCACAATTGATTATTCGCCAAATTGAAGGGGAATATGCAACTAATGATATATCTTTGAAAAAATATAAGAAACTTGTTGAAGAATTATCTACGAAAATTCCAAAACTCAAATGGAGGCATATTTCAATGAGAGATAATAGGCTTGCAGATGCTTTTGCGTTTATATCAAGTATGATGGTAGATCCGACTGCGAGAAATATAAAAATACACACACTCATAGCACCGTCAATTAATAAAGAAGAAGAAGATGAAGCTGAAGTAATGGTAGTAGAAAATAATGGCAAAGAATCAAACCGAATTATCGCAGATTGGCGTGCGGAAATTCACGCATATCTAGCAAGGGGGGAGATACCAAGGAACAGATTGGAAGCACATAAATTAAAAAGTAGAGCAAAAAATTATGAGTTAAGAGATGGGGTATTATATCGAAAATCTTTAAATGGGATTTCCCTCAGATGTTTGACACAAGAAGAAGGAAAGCAAATATTAAAAATGCTACATAGTGGGGATCTTTGGTAATCACAGCGGCGGCAGATCTTTAGCATACAGAACTAAAATGCAAGGTTATTATTGGACATATATGCATGAAGATGCAAAGAATTTATCAAGAAGTTGCGAGGAATGTCAGCGATTTGCAAAAAGAATACATGCACCAGGTGAAACATTAACATCTTCAAAAAATGTTTGGCCATTTGGAAAGTGGGGTTTAGATATTGTGGGACCATTTGTACCAGGAACAGGGCAAAAGAGATACTTAATTGTCGCAACAGATTACTTCACAAAATGGGCGGAAGTTAAGGCAATACAAAGATATTCGTGATAAGGACATTTTCACATTTATATTTGAAAATATCATTTGCAGATTCGGAATTCCAGCGCAATTGGTGTCAGATAATGGAAAACAATTTGAAGGACAAAATATAGAGATGTTACTTAATGCATTCAAGATAAAATGTGGAAAATCAACTCATTTATATCCATAGGCCAATGGTCAAGCTGAAGCAACTAACAAAACAATTGCAGATATTCTCAAAAAGAAGTTAGAAGGGCATCATAGAACGTGGTGTCAACAAGTCCATAATGCAGTTTGGGATTATAATACAACACGAAGAGAAGCAACTGGGGTATCACCTTTTTGTTTAACATATGGGGTTGAGGCAGTATTACCAACAGAAGTTGATATTCCTACAACAAAAAGAGAAGCTTGGGAAAAGAATCTTAGTGTTGGTATGATTCTAGACAAACTTGATGAGGTAGAAGAGAAGAGAGAAAAGGCACTACAACATATGGAAAACTACCATCGCAGATTAGCTCGTGAATATAATAAACGATTAAAGAAGCGTGAATTCCAAGTTAGAGATTTAGTTCTGCGAGAAACACCAGAATATCAGCGAGAAAATGGAGGAAAATTAGAGAAAAAATGGGATGGGCCATATATAATCAAAGAAATAGTTGGAACTGGAGAATATAAATTAATGGATCCATAAGGAAGAGACATGGGTCAAAGACTTGGCAGACCATGGAATAGACAATATCTAAGAAAATATTATCAATAAAGGTTTGAAAGACTAGAATGAATGGATTACACGCAAGAAATTGCGAGAGAATAAAACAAATGTTCAGTAAGAACAAAGTTGGCTGAATATAAAAGTTATTTTCCGCAATAATTTGCGAGATAATTAATTTTTTTAATGCAAATGCATAAGACGGGCGCAAATCGCCTAAAAATATATAAGAACGGGACAAACTTTTATGGCATACACCTTAGTTCGCGGATTCTATTCCGTAAGAGGCAATGTCCTTAAAGTGCGTCATAAGGGGGGTATCTCTTTGCATGGCTATGGGAAAGGCTATACCGCTGCTGGAACCTAGTCATGGAGAGTTGGGATTATAAAAAATCCATTCGGGAGAGATAACTTGGATTCCCAATTATATAAGGTTATACCCTGGTTGGGCGTCCGAGAGTTTCTCCTAAGGAATGCAACGTATGATCAAGGCTCCTGTAGGAGCTGAATATCACAACAAATGATAACTTACGAAATTATGGAGAGAAAAGACATCTTGCGAGCAAAGAACATTTTACGAGCAAAGGAAATCACGAGGAAAGCAAAGGAAGTTCGCGAAGTGAAGTTACGAATGTTCGAAAGATAATTCTCAAATCCGAAATGGCGGGACAACACAACTGTCATCTTTTGTAAAATCATATAAATAGCCATTTAGGCATAAGAAAAAGGGAGAGGTCTTTTTTAGAGAGAGAGATAATTTTAGGAGGAGAGAAAAAATATTAGGAGAGATTTTATTTTCTTTATCATATTCTTCCCCAAAAAATTCTAGAGCTCCAAATATTCTTTAATGGAGTTTCAATTGTACAATCATGTAATTACATACAATCACTAGTGAAGAACCGTGGATGTAGATCACATTGATCGAACCACGTAAAAATCTTTGTGTCACTTTTATAATTTTAGTACTTTAATTCTTAGTTTCATATCAAATTAATTAGATTTAGGAATCATTTTAATGGATTCTTATGAGGGTGTAGTTGTGAGATAATCCGCAACTACATAATTGGCGCTAGAAACAGGGACCTAACCTTGTTGGTTCAAGAAAGTTAGAAAAATTGGTTACTGTTGATGATGAATTGTACCGGATCTATGAGTTTTGAAGACAGGAATGGAAGTTCTTTTATTTGCATCTTCAAACAACAAACGCATTTTAGTAGTTCGGGGAAGAGAGATGTGGATATGGAGAAATCGTCAAGCAAAATGAAATTTACACAAAGCTACGTCAACAATCGCTTCAAAAAAGTAAAATTTCTTCTCACTTTTCTTATTCTTTGTTTCATTTTTCAAAATTTGGGAATTTCAAAACACAAATTGAAAAATAAATTTTTTGCGATCTAAACTTTGCTTTTTGTAGAAATTTGATTTATTGTGGAAATCTTGAATTTAAAAATGTTTTGCTACGAATTTGTAGTAACGAAATTTCGTTTTACAAATTTGTTTAATGAATTTCTAAAAAGGTCAAACTTCGAGATTTTCTGTTGATTAGAAATTTACATTTCGCAAAAACAAAATTAAAAAGATTTTATTGAAAGTTTTCATTCTTCGTAGGGATAAATTATTCATCTTAATACCATACATCTTACTAACCAAATTCATTGATCGTTTTCATTCTGTGAAGTTCACTTTTGCGATTGTTAGAGTCCTTTTTCCTAGGATGGGAAAAACAACATTTATGACTAAAAATTTCCGTGAGATTGACAGTGAATTGTTTCTTGCGATATTAAGCCAATTTGCGAGAGGGTATACCGGAAGGGATAGATGGAGTATAATTACGAAGATGGTGTTTTGAGAATATTCGCAGGAAATTACGAAATCCCACCAAATGGTGTCTTGAGAATATATACTACTTGGAGTATACGAAGTCCACTCATCCAGTTAGCTACTTGGAGTATATACTACTCAAATTTATACTCAAATGTATACTCAAATTTACACTCAAATTTATCTCGTCATGGATGGGTTATGAGCAACACTCAAATTTATCTCGTCATGGATGGGTTATGAGCAACATGAAATATAAGGAACATTAACTGGAGAAATGAATGACTATGGAGTGGCGAAGTATGAACTTCCAGTTCCAATGAAGTTAGACTTCTCAAAGCGAATCAACTTAGGAAAGAACCAAGAGAACCAATGAACTATCTTACTTCAAAGTTTGGCAAACGAAAGGGAGGCATTTTCAGAAATATCAAATTGCGAAGTATGGTTAACTCGTGATATCCAGACACTCCATCACCAGCCCGTCCAACCTCTCTATTCCAGAAATACGAAGTTCGTTCCTAAATACAGTGAAGGACAACCAACGACTCACTTCACCAACCAATAAAAAAGATATTACAATAAAGATCAACAAATTATTTGATCAACTCACAGGATTTAGTGCAAAACTAACAAAACTTCAAGTAAAAGAACTAATATCAAAGGCCGTTAAACTCAACTCATAGATGCGTTGATTGATACTCGGGTTTCGAGACAATAGGAGACGAAGAACCGATCGATGCAAAAGGATGCGAGATCCTAAAGTATTTTTGCTACGAACATCCGTCGGAGTTACAATGTAGATGGGTGGTTGTGATCAGGTCGAGAGTTACGAACATCCGTCAAAGGAGTTACTTGGGTGGTTGTGAGCAGGTCGAGTTATGAACATCCGTCGAGTTACTGGGTGGTTGTGAGTCAGAGTTATGAGTCGAAAGTTACGTGGTTGTGATTCGTAAGTTACGAACATTCGGGTGGTTGTGAGCGGGAGCAGGAAGGAAATATCTCTCAATTTTCAATACAGTCCATCACCATGTTTCTTTAACGCAGGCAACATTATTCATTACGGGAAGACGCAGATGGAAAATCAATATTACAGCATGATCAAATTATTACTTACGAATAAGAAAATATCTCGCAAATGTTCGCAAATACCTTACGAATCTTCGCAACATGAATACTTCGCAAGATTTTTGGATATTTCGCAAGAAGAGAGTGGAAGATTATTTCGCAAGAAATGGCAAGTCATATACTTCGCAAAAGACAACAACAAGCCGTAAAAAGGTAGGTACTATTTCCTTTAATACTTTATTTACGGAAGATAAAAGATTTTTGAAATTATATACTCGCAAAATTTCTACAATTTCAAAGATTCCAAAACATTTTAAAGATTTTTTAGATTGGTAAAAAGCGACACAATCGCAAGATTCTAAAATTACTTCATCGCAAAAATTAAAAGATCTCAAAATTTTTCAAAGACTTCAAAATTGCAAAAAACAGAGAAAATTCAATTCCTATATTTATATAGAATAATTTTGATTTAAAGATGTGATATGGATACTTCTCATACTTCTTATACTAAAAATTTCATGAAAACATTCAACATTTTATATACATGAAAAATTTACGATGAATTTTTAAAAAGGCGAAAAAATACCGCCAAAAATCAATTGCGATTAAACTTTCATTAATTTGCGAATAAAAGACCGCAATCTGTGATCAGCCTCCAAAAAAGAAAGAGAGCCGCAGAAAATTTTATACAAGCAAACCTTTGTGGCGTACAACCTAGTTCGCGAAGCTATATTTCGTAAGAGGCAAAGTCCTAAAGTACGTCATTTAAGGGGGTACCTATAAACGTGGCTAAGGGTAACCGGAACACCACCAAGGGCCCTTAGTACATGGTAAAATTTTAAGGGTACAACCCAATAATGGGGTACCTATCCGGGTTAGACACCTTGGATTCTCACCTAATCTAGCGACATTACGCAATATAAAATGCGGTGTAAGAGGATTTAGGTTGGGCGACTAAGGCATACTGTCTTTCCCAAGAAGTGCAGAAAACGATCAAGGAGCCGAGGTACACGGTTGAGTCAAGAGTGCCGGGTGAGGTTGAACCACATCTGCCATTTTTGACAAGTCTTGGCAAATGATGCACTTGGCCCAAAGATACCCCATAGGGTGCAACCTCGTAACTATAAGCCCTATAGGAAAAAAGGATAAGAGGTTGCGATCAAAAGATGGTTGTTGGCAGAACCGGATGGGAAGAGCTAACCTTGTATGGTCGATGTACGCTTCCTTGTAGGGGCAACCAGGGGGAAGATAAAGGGCAGCACCCTCCATTAGGGAGCTGATACGTGCTATAAGACGCAAATGTCACGAGGCTTCTTGTTTGCGAAAACATAAAGGCTTGTCATATTTGTGCAACAAATGAAGTTCTCATGAGCATTCTAAAAAAAAAAAAAAAAAAGAGAAGGAAAACATACAAAAAGAACTCGCAGAATGAAACAAAGAAGTTAAGATGAGATCAATGGGTTATTACATGAAAGTGTAAAAACGTCATGCGATTTCATCGCAAGACGATAATGTCACGAGGTTGTATGTTCGCAAGAATGTTCAGACTTGTCATATTATCGCAAATACAAAAATTTACTACAAAAGAGGTGGCAAAATAAGACCTTTACTTAGGAAGGCATGATAAGACCACAGCAATTCATGAAATTTATTCCATCAATATCATTGAAGAATTTTTACAAGAATATATATCATGAAGTCCTAACAAAGAAGACAATTCCATCAAGATCATTGAAGAACTTTGAAGAGAATATATATCAAAGAAGACAATTCCATCAAGATCATTGAAGAATTTTGAAGACAATATATATCAAAGAAGACAATTCCATCAATATCATTGAAGAATTTTTACAAGAATATATATCACGAAGTCATACCAGAAGAGGCGATTTCATTCGCGAAAATACACAAGTAAACTTGCGAAGATACTTATATGAATGGAGGCAACTCAAAGATATATCAATTTTACTACGGAAAAATGAGCTAAGTAACAGAAACTTGAAATATACATTGCAATAGATAAGTATTCGCATCATACAAGCATCATACTCGCATCATACTCGCATCATACAAGCATCATACTCGCATCATTCAAGCATCATATTCGCATCATAAAAGCATTGCATAAGCATCGCATACACATTTCATAACATAATCATTATATAAGTATTATATGCACACAAGTATTTTACAAAATTTTACAGGATAATACCGCGAAACTTCGCTGAAACATTCATAATTCGCAGGACTATTCATAGTTCGCAACAATATATTCGCAACACTATATTCGTAGCACTATTCGCAGCATTGTTCAAAAGTTTAGAAATTCGCAGAAAACCCCAGAAATTCACAGAAAAATTCAGAAATTTGCAGAAAAATTCAGAAGTTAGCAGGGTTACCACTTGAGGCAGAGGCAAGATAAGAACAGAGACGCAATTTAGTTATTCAACATTTTCTTAAGGATTCTCCTTCATAGATAAAGAACAGAGGCAACTATGGATACCCAAAAAAATATTTTATGATTCTTTATCTTCTCAGCAAGAATCCTCATCAAAAATGGAATAATAATTTCACATGAACAGAGGCAATATTTATCACTCTCATTCAAGGACGAATACTTCTTATATATTTCGAGGATTAAATACTTCTTATACTTCTTAAGGATACTTCATACTTCTTATATATTTCGAGGATTGAGTACTTCTTATACTTCTTCAAGGATATTTTATATTTCTTATACTTCATACTTCTTTAATGGTACTTCACACACTTCATACTTCGCAAGATGATACTTCTAATTACTTCTTAAAAGCTTCAGAACTTCGCAAAAGAATAGAGGCAAGTATATACTTTTTGAGTTTGATATTCTTTCGCTCGTTCCTTCATCAACAAAGATCAAAGACTACTACAACGGATTTTTTTCTTAAAGATCGCTCTTCAAGCAATATTCAAGAAAAAAGAGGCAAGATGTAGGAGATGAATATCACAACAAATGATAACTTACGAAATTATGGAGAGAAAAGACATCTTGCGAGCAAAGAACATTTTGCGAGCAAAGGAAATCACGAGGAAAGCAAAGGAAGTTCGCGAAGTGAAGTTACGAATGTTCGAAAGATAATTCTCAAATCCGAAATGGCGGGACAACACAACTGTCATCTTTTGTAAAATCATATAAATAGCCATTTAGGCATAAGAAAAAGGGAGAGGTCTTTTTTAGAGAGAGAGATAATTTTAGGAGGAGAGAAAAAATATTAGGAGAGATTTTATTTTCTTTATCATCTTCTTCCCCAAAAAATTATAGAGCTCCAAATATTCTTTAATGGAGTTTCAATTGTACAATCATGTAATTACATACAATCACTAGTGAAGAACCGTGGATGTAGATCACATTGATCGAACCACGTAAAAATCTTTGTGTCACTTTTATAATTTTAGTACTTTAATTATTAGTTTCATATCAAATTAATTAGATTTAGGAATCATTTTAATGGATTCTTATGAGGGTGTAGTTGTGAGATAATCCGCAACTACAGCGCCGAGGTACACGGTTGAGATGTGGGTGCCCGGGATGGATGAACCTACCCTGGCCATCCATGGCAAGTCTTGGCTTATGATGTGTTCGGCCCGAAGAAAACCCCACTTAGGGTGCAGTCTTGTAACTATAAGCCATATAAGGCATAAAGGACAAGGATGCGAAAACAACTGGTTGTTGGCAGAACCGGATGGGAAAGTGCTAGTCTTGTATGGCCGATGTATAATCCTTGAAGGGGAAACCGGGGGGAGAGATAAGGGCGATACCCTCCATTAGGGAGTTGTGTATCATAAAAGACGGCAATGTCATGGGGCTTTATATTCGCAAGAATATTTAGGCCCGTCATATTGTCGCGTGACAGAGACATCATTGTCACGGGACTTTATATTCGCAAGAGTATTTAGGCCCGTCATATTGTCGCGTGACTGGCTAAAAAGCCTAAAGAAAAATGTTAAGATGAGATCAATGGGTTTTTGCGATAAGATCAAAAGATGAGATAAATGAAATCAAATAATAAGAGGATATAAATCGCAAAGACGGCAATGTCATAAGTCTTAAAAAGCAAAGAGAGATTAATCTCACAAGATGGCTTAGATTTATCATATTGTCGCAGAAATTAAAATTAAATGATAAGGCAAGATCAATGGATTATTACATATAAACGTAAGAATGTCCTGCGATCTTGTCGCATAAAAGTGGCATAATAAGACCTTTAACTAGGAAGGAAAAATAAGACCACAAGAAAAGTTATATCTGCGAAGCATATAACAAATTCTTCGCAGAAATATTTGCGATAATTCATTTATCATATTACAGATTGATAAAAAGAGGCAAGTATGGGATTTCTTACAAGGATAACAAATAAAATACTTCACAAGGAAGATTATGAGGGGCAAATATGGGGAATATAAAACAATATTTCATTATCTTCCTTGAGAAGAATCAAAATAATAAAAAAGAAGGAAGATAATCAAGTTACAAGAGTTTATGAAGATTGGATTCAGAATTAATAAAAGTATATAAATTAGAACAAGTGATTGAGTTACAAAAACTTCAATGTTTAGCAAAAGGAGCAGGAAGAAGAAAGATTCGGAAATTACAATCATTCGCAGAACAGGGAGAAGAACAAGAAATATTTCGCAGAAATACATGATAAGAATATTCTTCTCTAATTTCATCATTCTTGTTCACCACTATTATCTTCACCAGCATCATCTTTTTCAGTTTGAGTTTTTCCATCACCAGCGATTGTTTCATGAGGAGGATTTTGTTCTTCTGCTTCATTAAGAGGATTTCCTTCATCCTCGGGTGGACTTTGTTCATCTTCAGAAAAATCTTCTTTATTGCTTGAATAATTTAGATCTTCATCTATGGGATGAGGAACTTCGTTATCATCTATCTCCAAGGGTTTGATCTTCATAGGAGGTAAAAAATGAGAGAATAGAACATTATTTATGAAAACCTCAGCGCCTAAATGAGCCTTACGGAGGCAATTTTTTCTCGATTTCTGATCTCTATATCTTTGAAATACTCAAGATAGTCAAATCTTATCAATGCTCTGTTGTGAGAATTGGAAAGCGCGGTATTCTTTTTGCGAAGTTTGGCTAACCTCATAGACATATCAGAAATTGAAGCTTGAAGATGCTTCTCAGATTCTGCAAGAAAAAAAAAATTGCATATTAGATGGAATTTTCGCGAAAAATAAGATGAGAAAATACAATGAAGTAATTAATAGATGAGGCAGTCAAAATGACTACCTTCCTTTTGTGAAGATAAAGTGTGAATTATATTAAAGAAGCAACTCTTCCATCGGTTCATGGCATCATCAAAATTATCCCCAACCTTACCTTTTAAACGAGATTTTATACTTTTGTCACAATTGCGAAGATAAACATTTTCTTCCTTCAGTCGAGTACAATCATCTTTGAGATTGTTGACTTTTACACTTAGAGCTAACCTACCCTTTATAAGCTTCTCTTGTTCAACAGCATATGATTCAGTTATCTTTTTAAGTTCATCTTTCAGTGCACGAAGGGATTGCTCTTGGTCCTTACACAACTTTTGTAGATTGTCTAATTGCTGCGAATAAATCTTTGTTGTATCCACAAAACTACGTTTCTCTTGGGATAAAACTCTATTTTCATCTGATAATGATTCCACCCTCAAGTAAATTTGATTTAGCGAATATAAAAGCTGGGTGGCTTCATTATTTAGACAATCTCGTTCATGAATTAGTTGATCTCGTTCATGAATTAGTTGGTTGTTCTCATTCTTAAGATTATTTATCTCGTCGATTGAGTATGTGTGAAGAACATTCAATATATCAAATTGATTCTTCCAAGATTCTTTCCCAATACGGGCCTCATCAGCGATTGTTTCCCACTCAAGTATCTTCATTAATTGGTTATGTTTTGAAGCTAAATATGCATCAACAAATAAATAAAGGAAAATTGAGTACATAAAAAAGCAAATATTTACAGAGGCAAAAGCATAAGCAAGAAAGTTATACCTTTTAGATCATCATTTCTGCTGCGAAGAATTTCACAGTCTAATTCAGAATTGTGAAGCTTATGATCGAGAAGTTCACACTCCAAAGTTTTTGCTTGAAGATTCTTCTTCAAGTTTCAACCTCATCTTCTAAGGAAGTTAACGAAGATGAAGAACCGCAAGACCCAAGATGCTTGCTTAGAATCATATAAACATCATGTCTCGCAGGATCTAAAGAAGATTTCATAGCATCGTTTAAAACTTCAGATAATATTTGAAAAGAAGCTTCAACCCCTGTTGCTATTTCTTGGGAAGAAGGAAGAGAAGTAGAGGAAGAATTTTTGGCGATAGTAAAAATGGAAGAAGGAATTTGATTGGTCGCAATTACAGTTTCATTCACCGCAACATCATCCACCGCAGCTTCCTTAATTGCAGCTTCGTTTACCATAGTTTCATTATCTACGACTTCATTCACCGCAACCTCATTAACCGTCGTTTCATTTACTATAGTTTCATTCACCGCAGTTTCATTCATCACAGATTTATTTCCAACTATCATAGATTCATCCATCGCAGTTTTTTAAAATGTTGGGATTTTCAGAGATAGGAATATTAGTATCAATAACTTTATTAGGGGTCGATGAAGAAGTAATATGGGTATTGAAATTCACGCAAGGAGAAGAAGAAGATTTATCTTGCGACGGAACAGGTTTTGCAGGTAAAAATTCAAGAATATCCACTTCATCTGAAAGAGCTTTAACTTGACGAGAATGCTTAAGAGGTTTAGGAATATTCCCTTCATTCTGCGAATAATAATGTAGATAAGAAACAGAGGCAACAATATTGTTATTTCAAAGGAATAGATGTTTCTTACTACCTTATCATCCTCAGATCTTTTCGTTTTCCCAACACTCCTTTTCTGAGAACCCTTAGGGTTAGGGTTTTTGATAGTAACTTTAATCTGAGAAGTGATGTTACTGAAAAAGATGATAAAATATGGGGATTATGAAGAAAATGGGGCGATAAAGATAACATAGCATGAACAAAGTAAGATTCAAGATAAGAACATACCTTTGAGTCTCCATTAGAGCAGCAGCAGGAAGGATACCAGGAGAGAAAAAGTTGCAGACAAGAAAAAGGAAAAGTTGAAGAAAAAAGAGAAAGTGAAAGAATAAAGAAATACTCTCGAGTGGGACATTATTTATAGATGAAGGATGGGTAACCGGGTTAATCGGTTAAGATTGACGCGTGTCAGTAAAAGCGTAAAGTAGGGAACTTTGTCGGGTAAAAGATAAGGAGTTGCGGCAAATTAAAAAACTTAAATTCTCATGATCTTTATCTTCTTCGCAGAAAAGATATGAGAAGAGGCAAGATGTAGGATCAGAATATTGTCACAACAATATTCCTGCGAAGTAAACAACAGTACTGTGATACATCGATAATAAACGATTGTTCTGCGATACATCAATGATATTCTGCGAGACATCCAAAGATGACTTAAACAATGACGTAATGATTGAAAACGACGGAAACACGAAGAAAGTGTGACATGTCTGCGATATATCAATAAAACCTGCGAAAGATAAAGGCGGTGCTAACTGCGATGTATCGCAGTTACTCAGATCCGAAATTGAAGGGGATCTTAGCTGTAAATGAGCTGTCATGAGCTGTAATCCACTATGTAAATACCTATATAAAGGAGATGAATAGTTCCAGAGTGGGAGAGGAATTTTTGAGTGCTAGGAAAGTTTTTAGGAGAGAGAAAATCTTTTATCAAGTGTTCTGTGTTCTTGATTTCTGTAATTCCTTAAGATCAAATTAATGAAAAAGTGTCTTTAATCTTCAAATTATGTCATAAATATTGATAAATTCTTGAATAGGGTGTAGTGTGGGAATTCCTGCAACTACAGAAAGATACACTGAATTATGCTTCAAAAGGTGATTGCATCTAAACTAAGACAACTTCTACATAGGCGCATGAAGGATGCGTGTAAAGAGTAATCATATCACTCAGACGGTCAAGTCTAAAAAGAGAGCAGAGCATTTAATTAAAGATCAGGAGAGGTGCGATGCATCTGTGGACGAAAGTATATCGTATCAGAAGCTCGGATGAAGGACGATTAACAATATAATCCGAAGAAGGTGTAGTACGATGCCCCCTAAGACAGAGCAACACGATGGTAAACAAGGAGAGAGAACTCGTAGGAAGAGACGAACGATGCGCCTCGAAAGACAATATTGGAGAACTCGTCCAAATAATGATAAGATGTATGAAAACGTCACCAACTCAGCGATATCGGGTCACACCTTCATGAGTCTAGTCTGTATATAAATACCAGTCTATGTAAAATAAAATGGACATGTAATCTTAGATGGTCTTTCTACAGAGAATTCTAGAGAAAGACTTAGAAAAACAAAGAGTTAGAAGTTTAAGTGATATTTGTAATTCGTTCAAGGGTAAGACCTTCATTAATGAATAGATACTTTCTTTCCCATGGATGTACGTATACAAGGCCGAACCACGTTATATGCTTGTGTTCATCTTTATTTTTATGTTCTTTACATCTTGTTTATCTTTGAATCTCGAATGTTAGTAGCTTTATAGTCGTTAGATCAACTTGGGTGTAATCATCAGAAAAGATGATACTACAACTATGTTCATCATATTCTTGACGAATTTAGTTGGAAACAATTTATTTGTTGGAAATTAAATTTTAAGTCAAAAGATGATCATGTGAAAATTACTTTGAACATCTTATATGATTTGTGTGAGACAATCATTTGATCTTATCTTGGGAAGTTTCGTATTGATCATTCGATCACTTGAAAATTACTTGAAGCTAATGGTATGTGGGAGATTACTATTGTCATCTTATAAGTATGTTTCAATGATTGAAATGAGAGTTTATAACGATTACCCATGTCTGGATACAACACGGTATGCATATCATGCATGCAAACTATATTGTGATAATTCAGGTCTGGAAATCTTGTTTGCGTACCTAGTATGCAAACGGGTTTACCTGAGTTGGGTCCAGAATGGTTGTTCATGAACCAGGTTTGCGAACGTCTTGACTAGGCCAAGGTCTGAAGTTGATGTTCGCGTATCCAGTTTTCGAACACCGTGGTTAAGTTCTAAAATCGGTTATGTATGATTCTCATACTCATGAACTAAAACATTTATGATTTAAGGAATGCAAATTAACTTTGCAAACCGTGTCTTAATGTTCATGAATTGATTATTGTATAAGTACTTTGTACGATTACGAATCAATCCGATTTCGTTTTAATTTGTTCATGAATATTTCTATGAGATAGTGAACAATTGAACAACTCTATTTGAAACATAATTAGATTCATTTAATTATCTATCATGATTGATTGATCATCATATTTGATCTAGAAGTGTTAGATGAATACGGCTAAGACAAAAGTGTTCATATGGTTAACTTTGGTTAACTATTATTGAGCCAACCCAATATACATATTTAGGTACGGTTACCCATATCCAAACATAAGTATATTTCATCTACGACCATCTAACAGTGGAGATTGATTGATTAATTGCTAAGTAGACCTAACTTGAATCTTAAATCAGGAGTTCATCTAAGGGTGAATATTGAATTCTTTGTTACTAAGATATCTTAGCCTTGATTGTAAACAACCCTGATTTGAAAGGCTATATAAGGGAGAACTCTAGCAACTGGAAAACCTAATCCCGACACTTTCATGTGTCCTAGTTGAAAATTAGAGTTGATTATCCTTTAACCTAGGTTTTCCAAAACCATTATTAGGTTAACGACTTGAAGACTTCATTTGGGATTTGTGAAGCCAGATCCAACTATTTTCTCTGTAGTTGCGTATTATGATATTACTTGTTCTATTAGAATTGAGTTTTATCTTCTCTAAGATTTACTCGAGATTTATATCCGATAGGAAAGATATAAAAAGAAATCACAGAAGTTATTCTTCTCAGACTCTTGTGATTCCTCAATAACTTTTTATGTTAATCAGTTAGGTTACTGTGAGGTGGCTAATATTTTTAGCTGCTCTTTGATAGTATGAGACCGAATTATTAGTTATTTCCTGTTCACTTTGATCTATGTATCAAAAGACTGAACAAAATGGTTAAAGGATAAACATATCTGTGAGAGACAAATTTGTTTATAAGTCTTAGACTTTGGGTCATAACAACTTTTAGTTGTGGGTGAGATCAGCTAAATGAATTAAGTGCGTAGTATCTAACGTGGTTCTAGAGGCATAAGGAACACAGCTGTACCTTAATCGGTGTGAGGCTTGGTTATGGATCAACTACATTCCAGTTCGAAGTTAACTTGTAGGAGGCTAGTTTCTATAGTGGCTTAACACAGTGTGGTGTTCAAAGATGGACTAGGTCCCGAGTTTTTTCTGCATTTGCGGTTTCCTTGTTAACAAAATTTTTGGAGTCTGTGTTATTTCATTTTCGCATTATATTTGTTTATATAATTGAAATTGAAAAAGTAAGGGTACAACAACCTCACCCAATATTCGCTTAGCAATATTTATGGACTAACTCCTATATACTTTTAAGAGAATCAACTAGACAGTCAGACTCAATCTTATTAAAAAGTATATCAAAGAGTTATATCTCAATTTCTTGATTCAATCTTTACTCAAGCAAATAGAAATCTGCGAGTCTAATTGAATACAAGAGTGTTTGAGGGTAAAAACCGTTTCTGCTAATTTTGGTAATTTTGGGCGTGTGGGTGAGAAACAAATCTAAACCCTAAACAATGTACTGCATGGGAGTACTTTTGATTCAAGAGATCAATCTGTATAATCCTAGCCTAAACCAAGAAATGGTCATTCCAGGCTTGATTCGGTCACAAAGTGAAGGAGAAGGGTTGGTCTTAGGGAGGGAAGCGAAGAAAGTGTTGAGACCAGAATAGTTGATTCTGGAAGTGTGGGCATTTTGTGACTTGTATCATAAAGTAGAACTGGTGAGCCGGATGGAAAGCTACCAGGTAATTTATAGATATTGTGTGTTGCCGACCAAAAAACTTGTTTTTGGTAGAAATAGGTGAGACCTATATACAAGTCGTAATGAAACGTACCCTGGTCTCGTAAAAGTGGGAACACCTTGAGTAATGGAGGAGAATGGCAACGGGTAATGCCTGGAATTGATGTTTCCATAATGAAAGATACGTTTTACCATTATTTCTTGCCATTACTAACCGCCTCACTTTTATGATACTTTCTTCTAACGGGCGTATTGCACACCGCACGTTGTAAACCGCCAGACCAATACCCTACTGAGCATCCCCCAGTTTTTGACATGTTTTGATGTCTCGAGTGTTTCTGTGTAGCGTGTTTCTATTGCTTGGCAAGTTAATCTTGAGAAGCTTGTTGGCTCGATGGTGACCTTCGACGATCAAGATTTTGCATCCTGAGAGGAAAGGTAGCCGTTGATTGTTGCAATTTTCCGCTTGGCATCTAGTGGCATGGAGACGTGGTCGGCATGGACTTGGCATGCTTTTAGGTGCGGCCAAGTTAGGATTTTGGCATAGTTTGGGCACTGCCAAAATTAGGGTTTGGCGCCGTGGCCAAAGAGTTGGCACATCGACCAAAAGTTTCCTCAAGTTCGGTGGCGAACTTGTACGGCTAGGATCTGCATCCCATGAAGAAGGATGGCCATTGATTATGGCCACATCTTGTTGTATAGTGAATTGGTGTCGGCCACATGCTAATAGCATGCCGGTGGCGTATCCATTGAATGGCGTCATGCAAGTATCCACGACATAATGGTATGCCAGAGATGTTGCGGCATGGCCAAAGCTAAAAATTGGATCCGCAGCCAAAATTAGGGTTTGGCGTCGTTTGGAAATATTTTGGCGTGGCCAAATCTTGCCGCCTTGGAAGAATTTGGCGTGGCCAAGTCTTTGCGCTGTTGGAAGAATTCTCCTTGGAAGAATTGGGGTTTGGCATGGCCAGGGCGTCTTGGAAGAATTCCCCTTGGAAGAATTAGGGCTTGGCGAGGCCAAGGCATCTTGGAAGAATTCCCCTTAGAAGAATTGGGGTCCGAAAAGCAACATGGGGCCGGACTCATTCAGAATGCGTGTGGCACATTTAGGGCGACCTGCTTGGTCGATGGGAAGTGGGGTCGGCAAGCTAGGGCATGGCCATACTTCCAATGCGTTGCGGCAGATTTAAAGCGACCTGATTGGTCGAGGGAAATAGGGCCAGTTTAGGGTGGGGCGTGGCCAATGGCAAGTGGCGCCAGTTGGCCTAAAGGCATGGCCACACCTCCCTTTGTTGCTGTGGCTCCCTATTTTTTCTGATTTTGGGCGAGGTTTTGCACCTGCTAATCCATGGCGGTTTAATTACCTAGTTTTCCTAGGCTTAATTTTGACAAGCAAGGTATAGTATGCTGCACGAGGAGCGAAACCCTAACTTCTGCATGTTAGTAAGGTTGATTGAATTTTATGTGTTGAAACAGAGTTCTTTTAAGTCCATTACCAGAGAGCATCATGCTTTTCTGATTCAACACCTTATGCAAAAGATCTTATTCTTGATACTTGGAGATTCGTGCTACTCTGATGCATGTGAACCCGAATCGTCATGCCATATCAACATTAAGAGTTCATTCGAAGAACATAGCATAGAAGGCGTTCAGATGAACTTATATTAAGTGAATATACGCGAGGCGCCGAAATTTACAGAACATCTGGCATTCGCTAGTCTGGATAAATTTTATGTAAGTATATTAAGTGGCTCAATAAATTTTCCAGTGGAGAGGTTAGTACATGTGGCTATGTTTCCTTATAGAGTGACGTCACATTAGATGCAAGGTTTTACGATTTTGACCCTAAGCTAAAATCACCATCAACATTAAGTCCCCTTCTTAGCATGTAACAGTGGCGATGTTGCGGGGTAAGCATGAGATGGTGACGGACAAGAGCAAAATCGAAGAGGAGCAAGACGTGAAGAGTTTTCCAGGGAAATTCAACTAACCTTTAGCGGAAGGCATGAGGAATATGTGATCTTTGTATTGACTACTTGGCGCATTTCCGGCTTGACCAGGGGGTGTTGGCATAGAGTCATGCTTCCCGGAATATTGGCGCCAATTTGGGCCACGGGGTGGTGAAGATGGCTTCCAGTCTGGGAATGGCGGACGCGCAATTTTGAACGGTGGAGATTGCGTTGTCTTGAACGGCGAAGATGGTGCTTTAATCTTGGCCGAGTGGAGGTGATGCTGCGGAATGGCGAATAACGCGACTTGCTTGGAAAAGCCGATGGTGCGTCTAGTTCGGAATAGAATTACTAGCTTGAGCGTGGACTTCTGTCACAGGCCTGGCGCGACTGACTTGGAGTAGTGGATGGCACAGCTAGCTTGTCATGGCGGTTTACGCAACTAGCTTGGAGCAGATGATGAACGTGTCTAGCTTGGAAAGCCAATGGAGCGCTGGCTTAGAAAGGCCAATGGAGCATTGGCTTGGAAAGGCCAATGGAGCGTTGGCTTGCTTGGAAGGCCGGCGGAGCGTTGGCTTTCTTGGAAGGCCATCGTCGTCTTTGAGTGGCAGATGGATGCGTCTAGCTTGGAAATCCAATGCAGTGTTGGCTTGTTTGGAATTCTGACGAAACAACTAGCTTGGAAAGCCAATGAAGCGTTGGCTTGCTTGGAAGGCCGATGGCGTAGCTGGCTTGGAGTGGAAAGATAGCGCTGGTTAAGTCACAAAATGACTTGGATACCAAACCATAATTACTCCATATAAACAAATATCAAATCCAGATGGTATTACGCATGCGAGGCCTTGATTCACGCTGGTAAAAGATTTTCTGCTAAATATAAGAGGTGATCTTGAACCCTTTGCTCATACAAATCATCATAAAATTCGCATCCACCATTCTTTACAGGTACTGTCTCGTGTTTCTTTCCCTAGTTCCATTTTGTCTTTATCGTCATGTAGATTGCTGGTGCAAACGTGATAAAATTTTCCCTTTTTTTTTGTAGCATATAATGAGATCTCTCAGTGATGATCGTACCTCCTCGAAGAGAAATTCAGAACTCGACGAAACCCAGTTTTCTTCTCATGAGGAGATATTATACAGAATTGATTCTCTGTTCCGCAAGGCTGGCGAGATTATCCAAGGCATATATCTTACCCATTTATGCAGAGTGCGGATGTGTGTTCAGACTCTCTTGGCTTCAGTGGACATGAATGAAAAGTGGAGGCACGATGAGGCATCCCATTTCGTTGGGAGATCTCTAAGTAAGGAAGCTTTTCTACAACCCAGTGCTAGGGCTGAACGATTCGCCTCTCGGTTGAAGCGGCGGAAGACTGAGTCCATACAAATTTTAGATGAGATTCAGTTTAATTACCCTTTCCATAATGGTATTGTAATCCTTGACCTTGATGTGGACGAACCAGGACATCCTCAGGAAGCTGCTGGAAAAGCTCATGAGGAGGATGTCGACACGGTTTACGAAACTAAAGTATCTTCTGTGGTGGACACCAAAACCGTTGTCAGGGTCGTTGAAGTGACCGTTGAGGATATCGTAGAGGCGAATGAGGAGACGTAGGCAACATATGTTGGGTCCATTGGAGAATCCACGGAAACATATGTTGTGGATGCTGTTGAAACAAGCACCGGACAGGATGCGGAGGCTCATGCTGAGGTGGCTTCTGGATGGGATGCCAGAATTATTGCTGCCGAGGCGGCATTTGGATGGAACCTTTGTTTCCAGAAAGGGTGTTGGGGAAAATATTTGAAAAAGCTCTGATGAAGGCATCATTGATCCAGGCGTCCGCCATTAACGACCAATTTTTTCCACTTTTGTTATTTCTTCCCGGCGTGTAGCCTCTTTTGACATTCCAACAGTTTACTTTCACTTTCTTATTTTCATGGCGGAGTTAGGGCTTCGCCAAGTAACATTCCGTCATTCGGTTTTATGGTTTCATATCTCTGAATGAATTAATAAAACCTTCATACTGCTTCGTTGTTACACATCCAGAAAACCAGATGAGAGTTAGGTGAGATTTGAAGCCGGATATTTTTCTAAAGAAGATATCTATTCTGCTGCTGATGATCATCTTCCTTGCATATTCCTTTTTTTAGTATTTTTGAGTAGGTATATATATATATATTGTGGTGGTTTGGTTTGGTTTGGTTTCTCTGGTTTTCAACCGTAGGGTAACGACTATGTGAGGGTTTGGGTTTACTCGGTATTTTTCCTTTAAGATGGTTTGGGAAATTTTTGAAGGAAAGATGTTCTTTTAATTGAAATTAAAAACTTTACTTATGAATGCAAGTGGTGCAACCATTTTAGAGAAGTTACAAACATTGCGTGAAAAGGGGAAAAATGCTGAAAGGATAATGCTGGAGGTGAAGGTAGCACGGCGTTTTAGGTATTAAAGGGTTTGAGCCATCGCGAGTGAATCGTTACACCTTCTAATTTGTCGATATTGGTGAGTTTGTAGTAACCGCCCAAGATAACATCGGTCACCAGATATGGCTCGTCTTCCTTTTCTTTGGGTGAACCGGGTCGAGCGGTTATCTTTACTGTTATATCTCCAACTTGAAACGAGGTCATCTTGACTACCACATATCCAATTTGAAACCGGTTCAGGCGTTGTGCCACCACTTGATTTTTGAGCTCGTCATCTTTGGCTGCGATGGCTTCCAAGTTTTTGACAAAGCATTTGAAAGGCCCAACGTCACATTCACATCTCCTAATGACGCCCTGGTTGATAGTCGGACCGAGTCCCCATGCCTGGCTAAGAGGTGAGGTGACTAGGTGTAGAAAGGGTTGTTTAACCAGGCTTACTTATGCTTGGAATCTACGGATGAACGTCGATGGGCTTTCTTCAGTCAACCGAGTTACGTTAGTAAGTTGCTGATATGACAACATGTAATCTTTAAAGTTGGACGACTTGTTGGAAATTATTTCGGGTATTAACATCGCCAGAGGGGATGTTGTTAGCTTTGCTTTGTTTCCGTGTACCCATGTGCTCCCTAGAATCATGTCATAATTCGAGAGTTCTTTGACAATGTGGAATTTTTCATATGTTAAGGTATCTCCCACCTTGATTTCGTGGTTGATGTAGCCATACACATCCATTACCTCTCCTTCCGAGTCTTTGACCACGGTTGGGGAACGTGTAGCCTCTTACTTCAAAACTCCCGCATCTCTCAGAGTTTTGATGGTGATGATGTTGAAGTCAGAGTCCGCATCAATTAATATGTTGGCGAGCTCGGCGTCCCTCAGATGAACTGTGGTCAGCAGTCCCCAATTATATTTTCCAGCACCGTTTCCCAAGAGAGTTTGGGTTTCCGGTGTGGTTTCTTTAGTAGGAAAGAGTCGCTTTCCTGATACAACACGATTAAGGGCTGTGAAGATATCTTGATGATGTGTCTTTGAGAGGTATAGAATTTCACGCACACGCTACATCATGGATTGCACAGTATCGTGTACAGAGTCCCCAAAGACCATGTAATTTCTGACTGGGAGTGGATCTCTGTTAACTCCCTCATTACCCAGTTGAAGTTCCCCAACTTCTATCTTTTCTTTGAAGATATGATTTAGTTTATTGTAGTCACTGGTCGGGTGGTGGACAAATATGTGATAGCAGAAATATTTGGGGTTTTCCATTTCCGCTTCGGTTGGTGGGCGTCTGGTAGGAGGTAGTCTGATATCGTCGTCTTGGATCCATTCTTCCAAGAGTTCAATTACTTCCTCAATTGGGAATGGGAAATCCAAGACGTCCTCTACATATCCTTGATGTCGCATGAGAGCTTTAGCCGTAGTCTTCCGAGGTGGAGCTGCCTGTCATTTTGGCGCTAGGCACTTGGATTTCTGTTCTACTTCCGGAGATTTCCTTTTTCCTCATTCGTCTACCACGCTCACAGAGGAGGGACCGGCGTTGTATTGCTTATTAATGAGGCGTCTGTTCCCTCGAGTTTCACGTGCGTCCTCGCCTCTGGTTGGCTTGGTTCTTTCTAATAACGCTGGTGATGTTGTGGCCGACCGTTTTGTAGCTTCATGAAGTTCAGAGAATGTCTGGAATCGCAAATTCTCTAGCAAGGCCCGGTAGATGGGAATCATGCCATTTATACAAGAATCCACCAATTGTTGTTCGGTCACGTTTGGATCGTGACAATCCAGTGCTTGAATCCTGAATCTTTCGACGAAGTCATTCGGATGTTCGTTGTGTCGTTGGAACATCCTTCCTAGATCTGAGAAGGTAATTTGCTCAGACACAGAGAAGTATTTCTTGTAAAAAGCCGCAACCATGTCAGACCAGTTGGGTATGCTTCCTGGTGTAATGCTGTTATACCACTGTATGCTCTCCTGGTAAGTGATTTCGAAAATTCCCTCAAACGGAAAACGTGATTGTATTCGTGCTCTCCCAGGGATTCCAAGAATCGAGAGACATGTTCACGCGCATTACTGGTGCCATCGTACAAAGAGAATTGAGGGGATGAGTACCCCATTGGAAGAGGAATTCTTTGTACTTATGGAGGATATGGGGGTTGATGTTGATATATGTCCAGGGAATCACTTTTTTCTCGGTTTCGGAGGAGTTACTCCAAATCCTCTCGTGTGACAAAATTGGACGGTTGACTTTTCTACACTGGATGTCCTGAGCGAGTCTCTTCATCTACAAAGGTGCGCCATATTGAGGTGCTGACGTCGGGGGTATTGGAGGTGTTCCTTATGGGCCCTAGCTGGCGTGATTTTTGTGGTAGCCGCTCTGTTAGTATATTGAGAAAAATAAGTACCCCCTCTGGGTCGAGGCCATGTTTGTTTGGGCTCTAGCGAGAACCTCTTGTCTTTCCATCAAATCAACAATAGTAATATAGGATCAGCTCCCTCTGGGTCCTCCAGTTTCTCTCCCTGACGGTGGAATAGCTTCGGCTTTGGTGACTGTTGGAAGTGTAACACTTGACGGAATATTGAGAGCGGCGGCAGCGGCTCTGGCTCTTATGATTGGAGGTGTAACACCTGATGGAGCGTTTTCCGCGGCAGAGGCTCTGGTTCTATTAACCGAAGGTGTAATACCTGATGGAACATTCTCCATGTTGTTGTTGTTGACAGGTGGTGTATCAACACCACTGGAAGGAACATTAACACCTGGAATAATTTCAGTGCCAATGTTCTCAGAGTTTGTTGCTGATCCGGACCTGACACTAGTGGAAAATGGGTGTTTTACCGACCCACATCCCAGACCCTCACTAACGGTAGTTGGACCGTTGACCCTCACTAGCGGTCTCTGATATGGTAAAAAAACGGAAAAATTTTGAGAGCTTGATAAGCTGTCTCTGAATGAGAAAATTTATTTACCATCTTACCCTTAAGCACAATGACCCTTGATCTGCGATGAAGAATGGATGCTTTTCTGAGCTGGAACATTGCACAGTCAAGATCTGTTTAATCTTTTAATAACAACTTTGGCATTATCGACCCATACATATCTCTCTCCACGTATTTCTCTCTCTTCAATTATATCCTTCGCACTCTCTCTCTCTCTCTTCACTCATCTCTTCACCCATCTCTGCAGCAAAAACCCCTCTTCTCTATCAATACCATCACACGAACCAGCAAAAACTCAACCATGAATTAGTTCATCTGAAACCTAATAGAAATTTGATCTACCTTCCACGTCTCTCGATTTTGTGCAATCAGGGTTCAATTTTACAAGCAAAATCATCTAAGTTAGGGTATCAGTTCAATTTTATCTGTTTTATTTGTTTTTTATCATTGGGTTTTAATCTTTTTTTCATTTATTGGTTGATTTCAGGTTGATCTCTCAATTCAGTGTAGTTAGGGTTTGATTTTACAAACAAAATTAAATCAGATAAGTTGGGGTTTCAGTTTATTTTTATTTTCGGTTTTATTTGTAACATCATTGGGTTTTAATATTTTTTTTGGTTTATTCGTTGATTTCAGGTTGATCTCTCAATTCAGTGTAGTTAGGGTTTGATTTTACAAACAAAATCTGGTAAGTTGGGGTTTCAGTTTAATTTTTTCCTGTTTTATTTGTTTTTTATCATTGGGTTTTAATATTTTTTCATTTATTGGTTGATTTCAGGTTGATCTCTCAATTCAGTGTAGTTAGGTGATTTTACAAACAAAATCTGGTAAGTTACGGTTTCAGTTTAATTTTTTTTTCTGTTTTATTTGTTTTTTATCATTGGGTTTTAATCTTTTCGTTTATTTGTTGATTTCAGGTTGATCTCTCAATTCAGTGTAGTCATGGGTTGATTTTACAAACATCAGGTACAGTTGATTTCAAATGATAACTGATTTGGTTTAGACAGTTGATTAGGATATGGTAATTATTTTGTTGGTTAGGATTTGATGTTGGTGATGAATGATGGTAGGATTTGTTTGGTAGAAAGGCTTGTCGCATTTTCTATGTGTGTTGATAACTTCATGGCAGTAAGTCCTTTGTATTTCTTCCTTAGAATGACTATTCTATAGCTTCGGATTTGATTGTTCTGTAGCTTCGGATTATGGCATGTGGAATTATGTCGTTTGATTACAAGGATGTATTATATGGTAGAAAATTCGTTGAGTGGAGTGATTGTATGCCTAACTAAGACTCTTTTTAAGTTCTTTGGTGTAGATTTTTCTTACAAGCATCTAAGTATGTGTGGTAGCTTTATATTGCATAATCCTAGGTCCAAGTTGACTAGGTTTGGTGTTATGATTTTTAATATTTCAAAGTGATTTTCTTGTAGACCAATATGCCAAGACTTCGTGTTGGAGGTAGCAGCAGCCGATTCTGGTATGGAAGTACTAGGTCTGCTAGTACTAGCTCACCAACTACTACACCTAGCTCTAATGAAGCTAACTGGCCAAGGGGTTTCTCAATTCACAAGGCTCTCCATCAACTGATGGTGCACACACAGCTGGAAGTCCAACTATAGGGAGTCGACTTGTGTCTTCGTTAGATGGTGATAATTCTCTAAGCCAAGGTAATGGGAATCAAGCTGAGGGACATGGATGGCATGAGGATTTTCATCAGGAAGATAATGATCATGGCGATACCGAGGAAAGCATGAACAATGGTATAATATAGAACTCTGTTTTTCAGTTTCCTTTATGTGATATGTTATCAATTGACATCTAACTTTTCTTCTTTTATATTTTATCAATTGACATCTAACCTTTATGGGATATGTTTTTTAGTTTCCTTTCTATAGATGATCAACTTCAAGCACCAGCAATGCTAATGCTCAGCTAGAATTCTATAACTAGTTAATGATCAATTGTATGAGTTGCTTTTGTAAAGTTCTGTTTTGTAAGTGATAAGTGATAAAGTTCTAAAAACTGCAGGTAGAAGGACTAATAATCGGGGTACTTGGTTTGGGTTCTGTTTTGTCAACTATGTACTCCAGGTGTTTGTAAAAAGGTCACAATGAGTGTTGTAAGGTTGGTGGTCCGTTACCAACCAAGTTAAGTAATCTCAACATTTCCCTGATTTTTGGTCTCAATTTATGAGTTAATGAAGTGGTAATGTGTGCAAGTGGAATTCATCTACTAATTAATTCCTAATTAGAATTCAAATTAGCTATGTATTTAAATGGTTAATCATTGGGCTTAATTAACTTAGTCCCTTTTGAATTTATGAAACTAGCACATGCCTATTTTTTCCACTATATTGAAAAGAGAATTACAGTCCGGATAGTATAAGAATAGCTGGTTGTTGGTACATTTTCTGGATGCCTTGGATTGATCGAGTACCAGCATGTTGGTACTTTTAGCTTTAGATTATATCACATTAGTACAGACTATAAGATTTGTGCCTACTAATTGTGATTGTCGTAAAAAAAAAAAAAAATCAGAAGTCACGTGTATTAGAAAGTAATTCAATTCATGTAAAATCTATTTCTTTCATGTCATATGTTTGTGTAGTAATTGCTTTACTCATTATATATATTATGTAGTTATTGTACTAGTTATATGTTATAGTTTCATGTCATATCATAACTATTCAATCATGTTGTTGGTTTCAAGGAGCACAATCTAAGGAAGGTTCTTTTGAGAAATTAATAACTTGAATTGTGTAAGCTCATCTTATCAAGCACAAAATATTGTCACTCGTGCTTGATATAAATCCTGAAAGAGGAGAAGAAAAAGGTAGATGTTCTCTATTGCTTTCTTTTATATATTTAGGATTATTAACTTGAAATCTTGTCGTCTTGGTTCCTTGTTTGAAAACAAAATTGAATGGCTTGGAAACGTATGCTAGTTTATTTGCTTTGTAATCGGAAACTTATATCATTCTGAGGTCTCGAATTATGTCTCAACTTAATAGGTTTATCTGACGGAGCCCTTTGGATTGTGTCTTACTAATATGATGTGAAAGAAATGCTTATATACATAGTATGAGACACTTTTCTTATTATGGTTTATACCTGGTGTGATATCTGAAACCCAATTTTTGGCGTGGTCTATATTTAGCAGTGTTGGATCTATTAGTAATCATTAATAAAGCATATAAGATTATGAATATTTTTCCTCAGGTAGTACATTCTGTCTAGAGAACTACAGTTGATGGTTTGGTTAGAGGAGGCTGCAATTAATGATCTTTTATCCCTGTGGTATGCGAGTTATCAATGAAAAGTTGTGTAGATTTACTAGAAAATACTGATGAACTGTATGTGGGGTATTTTTATAGACTGTGATCTTTGGTGCTTGTTGTTCCATGTTGGACTTGTAATCTTCCGACCCTTCCATTATGCGTCTAGAATTCTGGATTTTAATCCCTTTATATGTACATTTTCAACTAAAGTATCAAGTGAATCCTTTTCTGTTTTATTTGTTGCAGGTGCACCAAATATATGAATTGTTGGCTTAGTTCATCATCGGGAAGTTTATCATTTTGCTGGTTCACCCTTGTTTTTAGAAATTTTGAATTTACAAGGACTTGTAGCACATCTTTGAATAAACCTTCAACTTACTAGTACTTGTATTATTGTGAATTCAGGATTTGAATCTTTTTTTTTTCTGTGGGTTTTGTTTGAACTTCAAGTATCCAGATCAATTCAGTTATGAATTTGGTCATGAATACAATCATTGTTTAATGGAAAAGTCATTTTCAGTTTACAATGTGGTTTCTATTTTAGCCCTGATGAATGAAAGTTGAATTTTCAGTTTGAGTTTAAGTTTGGGTTTCATTTGATGTTCAGTCAGACTAATTCAGATTCAGGCATTTCAGCAAATCTGAATATATATTATTTTTTTATATTATAATTTAAATCTGAGACCCACGGTTAAGGGTTTGTACCCCGTTACTCCTAAAATCAGTCGCTGTTTTGAGACCCACAGCTAAGGGTTGTACCAAATAATGACGCTTTATCAGATACCCCAACAGAGACAGTTGAAAATGGTCCTATAACTCGAATATATGACTGGTCCTGACGATCGCGGAACTTCTGTTTTCCACTAGTGTATAAAGAGTTTAGAACATGTAACCATCTTTGGATATAAGCATATAATGTGTTTGTGCATTAGTGTATAAGTCCAAAATCGGGAACCAAATGTATGCATACTTGTGTGTGTACTAAATGGTTGATGGAGACTGGGTAAGTATGCGTCCCCGTATACATACTGGCGGAAGTTCACATCCGTGAATTTCTACTGAGTTTGGAAATCAAAACCAACTCAATCCGGTTACCTAAGTATGCGTACCCTTACGCACACTGGCGGAAAGTTCACGTCCATGAATTTCTGCTGAGTTTGGAAACTAAAACAAACTTAAATCCAGTTAGTTAAGTACGCATACCCGTACACATACTTAAGTGTGTTACTTTCAAAAATTGGTCTATTCCTGAACTTAAATTTATATAAACTAAGGAATACATATTTGCAAACCATGGCTATAAAGTTCATGAATCGATTCGAGTGAATCAAAACCAATTTTGCTTCGACTATGTCATGTATACTTCTATGAGATCTAATCAATTGAACAACTCTTGAACTAGTTCATTTGAGTCATTTGAACTAGTTATGGTGAAGATGAATAAGGTTGATATGGCTAACCATTTGGTTAACTACTATTGAACCAATGACTTGTACACGTTTAGGTACGGTTACACAAACCTAAATGACGTATATTTCATTTGTGTATAACAAGCTAAGTTCAATCTAACAGTTGAAAGATATTATCTTGAATCTAATCAGTTTTTCATATAATGGTGAATATTGAATGCTTTGTTACCAAGGTAACTTAGATTGCAAACCCTGATTTGTAGACTATATAAAGGAGAACTCTAGCAACTGGGAAAGTTAATCCCCACACCTCTGTGTGATACTAGTTGTATAAGCTAGATTTATTCTCCTTTAACGTTAGGTTTCTACCGAGACCCTGTAGGTTAACGACTTGAAGACTTCATAGGGATTATGAAGCCAGACCAAACTATTTTCTTTATAGTTGCGTGATCTGATCTTGTTGTTTATATCATATTGAGTACAATTGTAAAATTGGCTCGAGATTAATTTCTCCGATAGGAAATATAGGAAAGTAATCACAAACATCTTTGTCTTATCGTTTATAATTCCACAATATCTTGTTACGCTAGTCGATTAAGATTATTATGAGGTGATTGATAATTCTAGGTTGTTCTTCGGGAATATAAGTCCGGGTTATCGATTGGTTCCTGTTCACCTTGATTTATCAAAAAAATGAACAAAAGCTTGTAGGTATTTTTGTGGGAGACATATTTATCTATTCTTGTAAACTTTTCTGTGTGAGACAGATTTGTTTATTAAAGTCTTCGACTTTGGGTCGTAACAACTCTTAATTGTGGGTGAGATCATCTAACGGAATAAAGTGCGAAGTATCATGCTGGGATCAGAGACATAAGGTGAGAAAATGTACCTTGGATCAGTGTGAGATTTATTGGGGTTCAACTACAGTCCAGATCGAAGTTAGTTTGTAGTAGGCTAGTGTATGTATCGTCTTAATACAGTGTGTGTTCAATCTGGACTAGGTCCCGCGGTTTTCTGCATTTGTGGTTTCCTCGTTAACAAAACTTCTGGTGTTTGTGTTATTTCTTTTCTGCATTATATTTTGTTATATAATTGAAATATCACAGGTTGTGCATTTAATCAATCAATTGGGAAATCCGACCTTTGGTTGTTGATTGAAATTGATTGATACTTGAACACTGGTCTTTGGTACCGTTCAAATTAATTTCTCATGTATTCAATTAGACTTGCAGAACTATATTTTCTTGAGTAAGGATTGAATTGAGAAATTAAGATATAACTCTTTGATATACTTTTATTAAGATTGAGTATGACTGTCTAGTTGATTCTCTTAAAAGTATCTTGGAGTTAGTCCATACAGATTTCTAAACAAATTATTGGGTGAGGTTGTTTTACCCCCACTTTTTCAATTAGTATCAGAGCTGGAAAACACGTCTAAGAAAAAAACCGCTTGTCCCTGCCTCTTTGTCTGAATCTGCCTTCAACTAGGAAAAGTGTCTACATAAATAGTTGGATGATCTTTCAGATGAGAGTGATTCGGAAGAATGACAAACTATTGATGAGGATGTCTCTCAATATATCAAGCTCTTTGACCATGCTTTGAAAGAAAAGAATTCAATAACTTACTTGAGGAAATATTTGGCACCTCTCTATCGAGAAAATAGAAACATGAGAAAACTCTTTAAGGGTTATGATTGTGGATATAGACTTTTACAATATACCGTTAAAGATCGAGAAGAAGATTTACGCTCAAAAGGTCTGAATGTGATAATCTCCTTCGAAATCTCTTTGTGTTGAAAGAAAGACTTGCAGAATCTGAAGCAGGATATGACTCTCAACAAAAATGTTTTAATGACACAGAACTCAGTCTCTTTGCCAGAGAAAAATCTTTGGATAATGATCTTGTTGCTGCCCTTAATAAGGTAAATTCGCTGGAATAGAATCTGAAAATATTCAATTTTATCTCTACAAAATTATATTCTATGCTTAGAGCATGTGAAGAACATCGTGATACACGTGGTCTGGGCTATAAGGGAATAGATGCTCCCAGTACTGGTAAAATCATATTTTTTTCATGATATTGACAAATATTCATGTGAAAAAACTTCTCAAGCATTCAACAATCTTAGGAACAAGGATTATACTCCTTCAAATTTTACTCGCATGAGAACAGTCAAGAACAATTCCTGTAACTGTTATTATTGCAAAAATAAAGGGCATCTTGAATGAAGATGTCATTTTCGACTGAGGAATGAGAAACTTCACAACATTCTTGCATGGATGTCCAAAGAAGTAATTAAACCTATTTCTCATATTGCTGGAGTAAAAGGCAATGTCTTCAATCAAGAGAAATGTTGTGATGAGTCCTTTCTAGAGTATGATTTTATGATAAAAAAAATGCCTACAATTGCAGAAGGAAGAATGTCAGATGGGCAACTGACTCTTTAAATTACTCTGAAAAGAGAAAAAGTCATATGAGAAAGAAAGAAAAGTCAAACTCCCTGTAGGACTATGAACCCAAGGTGTCTGCTCCAAAATTTATTCGTATCAATAATCGAGTCTAACAACTCAACATTATCATAAACATACTTAAACGGAGCATCAAAAAGGCAAGGAAAACAGCTGGTCCAGGTATTTCCTGTTCCCCTCTGGTTAAATATCTTTCAACTAATCCTAGTGATTTTTCTGAAAATCTTCATGAAGAAAAGAGGGAAGAAGTCAGTATTCTTGATGAGCAAAATGCTCATCAAAATGCAACATGACTAATCAATGTAGCATCCTTCATGTAATGTGGAAGGATGCTCGTAATTCTCAAGAAGTATTTGTGTGACTTGAGAAAGTAGTTATTGTTATATTTTATTTGCCTTACAAAAATGATGATCATAAAACTGTTGAGCCTTGCTCCATTACTTTTCATGATGTAATGTTTTTGTTTGATTACTCTTGAGAATAATTCCTTGTTTGATTGCCGTGGTTTTCGACAATTCTCCTTGTTCCTTTAAACAAAGAATGTCGTCATCTTCTGTTTAGAATAGTTCCTTGAATTTTTCAAGACTTCGTCTAAATTTAGCTCCATTTTTCTCCTGGTCACGTACCACGGTTGTTACCATGAGTGCACGTACATCTGACCCACACGGAACATATTCGAGTAACCCTAGTGTTTCCTATGACACACACACACACACATAGATATATATATATGTGTGTGTGTGTGTGTGTGTGTGCATCATGCTCTTTTTGATACATATACGTTCTGTAACGTGAAAAAGGTACTTCTATTTGCACAATGTATGGATGCTACAAAGAAGACAATGTTGAGAAAAGAAAGACTATCGAGTTTCACGAGAACCCTATTTTCATAACCTGATATCATGTTGTTGATCATGAAAACAAACTACCAGTCCAGATGTCATCACAACTGGTAGGAAATCTTCTTCGAGATTTTGAGGTCGTACGTGAACAACTTGGAATTGCAACAAGGAATCTTGATTTTCTGAAAAACGAACTGAAGAAAGCAACTAATGAGCTCGTCCATGTTCAATCTATGGTTGTTGTCCATGTTTAATGTTTTTAAAATCATGTTCTCTAAGAGTTGTGTGTTTTGTCTAAGAAAGCTTCTTATGGGAATTTTATTCTTGTGTTTTTAAGAAGAATAACTAGAGTTTGGAATAACCATTATTGTGATTACACATAGTTATGTCCAACGTTTTCATATTCAAAGTTTTTAAATTTATTTGTTTAAATTTTAAATTATTTTAGTTTGGAAGATGATTTTTGCAGTATTAATCTTTATGGTTTTATATATTTCAATTTGTTATGGGATATGTGTGTTTGCGTACGCGAACTATGATTGTCCCATATGTTGTCAAAAATTAAGTCCTTCGTATGTCGATATGCATTTATTGATAAAGGAATGAATGAACTTTTGATAAAAACAAAAGTCAAACCTTTTAGTTCTACCATATTGCGATCGGGGTTAAAAGATAAAATCGGGAATTGAGAAATTGATATTGTAACCGAGAGATTAATCCCCCACTGTGGTCGCCAATTGTTTGAGGGTGAAAACCGTTTATGCTAATTTTGGTAATTTTGGGTGTGTGGGTGAGAAACAAATATAAACCCTAAACAATGTACTGCACGGGAGTACTTTTGATCCGAGAAATAAATCTGTACAATCCTGACCTAAACCAAGAAATGGTCGTTCCAGGCTTGCTTTGGTCACAAAGTGAAGGCGAAGGGTTGGTCTTAGGGTGGGAAGCGAAGAAAGTGTTGAGACCAGAATAGTTGATTCTGGAAGTGTGGGCGTTTTTATGACTTGTATTAGAAAGTAGAACTGGTAAGCAGGATGGAAAGCTACCAGGTGATTTCTAGATATTGTGTGTTACCGACCAAAACTTATTTTTGGTGGAAATTGGTGAGACCTATTTATACAAGTCGTAATGAAACGTACCCTGGTCTCGTAAAAATGGGAACGGCTTGAGTAATGGAGGAGAATGGTAACGGGTAATGCATGGAATTGATGTTTCTATAATGAAAGATACGTTTCACCATTATTTATTTCCATTACTAACCGCCTCTATTTTATGATACTTTCTTGTAACGGGCGTATTGCACGCCGCACGCTGTAAACCGCCAGACCAATACCCTGACGAGCATCCCCCAGTTTGTGACATGTTTTGATGTCTCGAGTGTTTCTGTGTAGCGTGTTGCTATTTCTTGGCAAGTTAAGCTTGGGAAGCTCGCCGGCTCGGTGGTTACCTTCGACGGTCGAGATTTTGCGGCAGCCAGTGGCATGGAGACGTGGTCGTCATGGCCTTGGCATGCATTTAGGTGTGGCCAAGTTAGTATTTTGGCATAGTTTGGGCAGGGCAAAAATTAGGGTTTGGCACCGTGGCCAAAGGGTTGGCACCGTATCCAAGTTGATGCCGTGACCAAAAGTTGCCTCAAGTTTGGTGGCGAACTTGTACGACTAAGATTTACATCTCATGAAGAATAATGGCCATGTTTTATTGTATAATGAAGTGGCATCGGCCACATGCTAATAGAATTCCGGTGGCATAGCCATGGCATGGCGACATGCAAGTAGTCGCGGCATAGTGGTATGCCGGAGACGTTGCGGCATGGCAAAAGCTAAAAATTGGCTCCACAACAAAAATTAGGGTTTGGCGTCGTTTGGAAAGATTTTGGCATGGCCAAATATTGGCGCCTTGGAAGAATTTGGCGTGGCCAAGTCTTGGCGCCGTTGGAAGAATTCTCCTTGGAAGAATTGGGGTTTGGCATGGCCAAGGCGTCTTGGAAGAATTAGGGTTTTCCGAGGCTAAGGCGTTGTGGAAGAATTCTCCTTGGAAGAATTGGGGATTGGCGTGGCCAAGGAGTCTTGGAAGAATTCCCATTAGAAAAATTGGGGGCCGACCTCATTCGGAATGCGTGTGGCACATTTAGGGCGACCTGATTGGTCGATCGGAAGTGGGGCTGGCAAGCTAGAGCATGGCCACACTTCTAGTGCGCTGCGGCAGATTTAAAGCGACCTGATTGGTCGAGGGAAATATATCCAGTTTAGGGTAGGGTGTGGCCAATGGCAAGTGGTGCCATCTGGCCTAATGGCATGGACATGCCTCCCTTTGCTGTTGTGGCTCCATTTTTTTTCTGATTTTGGGCGAGGTTTTGCACCTGCTAATCCATGGCGGATTAATTACCTAGTTTTCCTATGCTTAATTTTGACAAGCAAGGTCTAATATGCTGCACAAGGCGTGAAACCCTAACTTCTGCAATTTAGTAAGGTTGATTGAATTCTATGTGTTTACACAAAGTTCTTTTAAGTCCATTGCTAGAGAGTAGCATGCTTTTCTGATTGAATACCTTATGCAAAAGATCTTATTCTTGATACTTGGAGATTCATGCTACTCTGCTGCGAGTGAACCCGAATCGTTATGCCATATCAACATTAAGAGTTCAGTCGGATAACATAGCATATAAGGCATTCAGAGGAACTTATTTTAAGTGAATATGCGCGAGGCGCCGAAATTCCAAAATTTACAGAACATCTGAGATTCGCTAGTCTGGATAAATTTCATGTATGTATATTGAGCAGATCAATAAATTTGCCAGTGGAGAGGTTAGCACACGTGGCTATGTTTCCTTGCAGAGTGACATCACATCAGATGCAAGGTTTTACGATTTTGACCCTAAGCTAAAAACCACCATCAACAACCCTTTACCGTTTTTATTCATCCTCTTCTAAATTATTCTTTGCTCCGTCCGACAGACTAATATTTCAATATCTTTCATACAATCAAAAAGGGAAATTTTTTTATGGGCTTTCGAAGAACTCGTTGGACATATCTTTATTTCTTAGTTTTTCTATTAAGAAAAGTCTGAAAAGTTTTCCCAATCTTTTCTCTCCACTTAAAAGGGATTCACAATGTCGATGGATTTCTGCTGGAGATGACATGGTTGGTTAGTAAATTGGTTCCAATTTTCCTTTGATAATATATTATGAGTTCAATATTTGATTCTCTAATCAACTAAAAGTTTGATGTTTTCATCAGGGATTTTGATATGACGGTGTTACTTCTTCACAAACACTTTGTGATCTATAACTGTTTGTGCAAATGTCAAGAACCTTTTTATTTGGTTTCAATATGTTAAAAAGGAATTTGGATATCTTTGTTAACATTCAAACATAATTAAGGAATGAGGACTCAGAAGTATGTAGCAGAAAGGGAAAAACGTATCAAATATCATACATACTATTGATATGCTTATAATATTACCTATGTCTTTGTTAATTGTCTTATTTGTGAACCTTATCTCTGACTCTGCTTCACAGCCTTCACTCTCTGAAATGGAAGGAAAATGCAGAAGTCTGCAAAAGTAACAAGAAGTGTTCCCTAAAATTCATATGTAATGGTTGTTGTTTGAGGGGGTTCTTATGAAAGTATGTCAGGTATTTCCAAAATTATATGATCTCAGAAAATATTAAACAATCTATTGAGGTGTATACAGATTGCTTAATCTATTTTGAGGGTTTGTTAAGCATGTCTATTGGACTGAATATGACAGGTTTATCATCCTTGTTAAATATCGACATAATTAACCTAATGAACGATATATTTTGCAGGTCTTGAAACAGAACGACAGTTCATTTTCATTGTGTGGTTTTCAGTTATTCTACTGAAAAACGTATAAAATTACAATACATATTTGGTAGAGCTTAATGAAATTAAATTTCCCTTCCGAGTCAAGTTCTTTATGTTCACTTGATAGATTTCAACATCACTTTGTCAGTAGCTCGAATATGAAGATCACCCAATGGGCTGGCGCGACGAAAAATCTTAGCCGTAACCTGGATAATCTAGGATGGATTTGAGCAAACACCTTTGGACATTGGTGTTTCATCAACATATGTCAAACAATATGTAGGTAACTTCTGCTCCATTAGATCCATGCTCTCACATTTCAATCCAATTTTATTCCTTGGAAACCTATTATCTGATGCCAAGTTTAGTCATCCAGTCCCCGTCAAATATGAAACACAGGAGTGAGTTGCTTTCGAATCATCCAAGTCATCAATCATATGTCAATATTGGAATGACATTTAATACTTTCACACTTTTTTTCAGAAAAATTCAAACCAAAATAATCAAAAAATTTCGAACAAAATAAAATGAAAAACTACTGAGAAATTTGTTTATTAAGAACCCTCTGTTAGTAATACTATTGTTGATGTTTTTCACTTTATGTAGATGCAAAAAACATTTGTACTCGCTTTCACTAATGTTGTAGCTGCTGCAATGTTTGATTATAATCAAATAGCGCAGTGCTCTAAAAGATCCTCCGGTTGAGGTTCTAACATTACATACACGAGGTATTAGACTGATTACAGAATTTATGTTGCATATTAAGGTACATTTTTAGAAAGTGGGGGTACAACAACCTCACCCAATAATTCGTTTAGAAATCTGTATGGACTAACTCCAAGATACTTTTAAGAGAATCAACTAGACAGTCATACTCAATCTTAATAAAAGTATGTGTATGGGTACGCATACTTAAAAAGTGTGAACTTTCTGCCAGTATGTGTATGGGTACGCATACTTAGGTAACCAGATTGAGTTGGTTTTGATTTCCAAACTCAGCAAAAATTCACGGACGTGAAATTCCGCCAGTATTCTTACGGATACACATACTTACCCAGTCTCCATCAACCATTTAGTACACACACAAGTATGCATACATTTGGTTCCCGGTTTTAGACTTATACACTAATGCGCGAACACATTATATGCTTATATCCAAAGATGGTTACATGTTATAAACTCTTTATTTCAATCATTGAAACATTCTTAGAGGATGTTAAATAAAGGTTATTCACACACTATTTTTCATCAAAGCAATTTTCAAGATATTGAAATAATTAACATGACTTTCGTCACTTGTAAAGATGAACTTGGCTAAAGAGAAAGCTTACCAACACATATTTCGATAGCGAGATAAATTCGGCTTAAAATAGAAAATGTGTATAATCGAAGTCTATATAGCAATATGAATTTTTTCTCAAGATAGGAGATATAGTAGATGGACTTTTTGAGTGATAGATAAGTTCAAGTCTCCACATACCTTTTAGTCGATGAAGTTCCACCTGTTCCTTGAGTAGTTCTTTGTCTTTGTATGATGAACGCCGTGGAGTCTAGAGCTCAACTACACTTTCTATCCTAGTCCGAGACTTAGCTATAAGTAGACTAGAAATCAAGACTTATAGTTTTGGAAACTAAACTTGACAACAATTTTGAGATAGCAACGCCTGCGAGTTCGACCGAGAAGTGCTCTAACAATCTCCCCCCTTGTCAATTTTAGTGACAAAACTATCAATACATATAGATACAAAAAATAAACTTTGCAACTTCTCTTCCACATGCATGATCTCCTTGGTTCCTCAACATTATTCGAAATCTTAGTCACTTCCAAGTACTCCAATGATTCCAAAGGTTGTAAGTTCAGCATCATCGTTGTTGAAAATCTGTAGCCATAACAATGAGAAAACAACAAAGTTCAATTGTATCATAACTTTGACAATAATACTATGGTGATATGTATCACTCCCCCTTAGTCAATACTCCATCTCACATGGAAACCACTCCCCCTTACATAATAATCCGAAAACCATATGTATTTGTAGTGTGAACTACACATTAATTCTCCCCCTTTCTGTCAATAAAATTGGCAAAGGTATGAAAACTAGTGGGATCCTAATGAAATTTCCATTGAGACATTTCATGACCAAAACAAAGCACATATCAAATTTTTAGATGCAATCATATAGCCGAAACTAAATGCATTCATCAAGGAGTTTATAAAGATACAAGATAACCCCTATAATATTCCACAACCGCACTCCCCACAAAGATTTGACAATAAAGCACAAGTTCAAATAAGAACTCTCCCCCATATAATGTCATTCCCGAAAGAGCAACAAGAGCGACCTTACTTTCATAAGAAAAGAAATATTTCTTTGGACAACAACAAATCATATAAGAATATGAAACTGTATTCAAAATACTCAATTGAATTAACCACAAGTGAACCCATGATTAATTCAACCGAAATACTCAACTAAATTAACCACAAGAGATCCCATGATTAATCCAATTGGAACATAAGAGAACTTACGGAGTCACACAGTATATACATAAATATATGGATCAGGGAAGATCAATACTGCGGAATAAACAAAGATTCATTCTATCTTCCATTACTATTTACACAATGACATACAATAGACTTAATCTTTGTAAACAAAAGCTCATCCTTTCTTCCATAAATATTTGCATAATGACATATTTCAATCATTGAAACATTCTTAGAGGATGTTAAATAGAGGTTATTCACATACTATTTTTTATCAAAGCAATTTTCAAGATATTGAAATAATCAACATGACTTTTGTCACTTGTAAAGATGATCTTGGCCAAAGCGAAAGCTTACCAACACATATTTCGAGAGCGAGATAAATTCGAATTGAAATAATAAATATATATAATCGAAGTCTATATAGCAATACGACTTTTATCTCAAGATAAGAGATAGAGTAGATAGACTTTTTGAGTGATAGATAAGTTCAAGTCTCCACATACCTTTTAGTCGATGAAGTTCCACCAATTCCTAGAGTAGTTCTTCGTCTTTGTATGATGAACGTCGTGGAGTCTAGAGCTCAACTACAATTTCTATCCTAGTCTGAGACTTAGTTATAAGTAGACTAGAAATCAAGACTTATAGTTTTGGAAACTAAAATTGACAACAAGCTTGAGATAGCAACGATTGCGAGTTCGACTGAGCAGTGCTCTAACACATTTAAAGTGCAGAATAGAGGTTACTTGGTGGTATTTTAATGCACATACATTGTGTTGCTTTCGAAGGCGGACTTTTCCATAAAAAAGTTTACTTTGTTACTCCTATATTTTATATCTTTTGTGACGTGACAATAAATGGGCAGGTGCATTGCACGTGAGTCTTTATTAGTCACTTAAGAATGTTTTCTCTCTGGCCTCTGCCAATCACACAAAGTTTCCATCTGTCAAAGTATAATCGTCTATAACATTCAACTTCCGTAATTATTATTTCTTTTAAAGTTATGGCATCTTCCGTAATTCTATATTCTTGTGTATTATTATTTATTTTTATTCTTAAATGGCGATTTTTCGTGGTTGTTTTCGGATTTGGATTTTGATCATTCAGCTTTAAGGGAAAACAAATAACAAATATTACTATTAACAATTACTTGATTGTAAGAGTAATTTTCTACTACAGTATTAAATAAACAACTAGATTGCATGTTCTCATTAATCTTATTTTTATTTTGCTAGTAAACAAACATTAAACCTTGTTGATACCACAATCATTATTTCAGAAAAGATAACATTTTCTACTACGGCATATACAAGTTACCTCATGCCATATTTATGTCCATAAAAAATCAGATGCAATTACCACCAGGACCCCCAAATATCATAGAATTGTACCCATGTTTACTCCTTTTTCGAGCGCTATATTTGCGGAACATAATGTCATAACAATCAGATCTTGTATTAAGATCTTTCTTTGTTACAGCAGAATTACCGAAGTAATGCGTGCCTCCGTTTTCCCCAAGAATCTGCAAATATCGCATAAAACCTGTTCGTTCCATTATATAAGCATCTGTCGGTAAAATTCCATTTCCCATGGGTGGACTTGGTACATGTAGCCTTGCGCCTGCTATTCCACCAAATTTGATTAATGCAGCGTATGGAAGATGAGTGAAGATCTCCTTTGGCCAATATCCGATTGGTGTTTGATCGTCATTGCCCATATAATACCACCAATTATGACTCTTTTCATCCTAGTATTGGTATAGAAAGAAATGTTATTAATTAATCCCTCTCCATTTGAACGACCATCTGTATGGTAATAGCTTCAATTGCTATACTGTTCTAATTTCATCGATTGTAGAAAAAATATTTAGCGTGGATTCAAGATGAGACGAATTAGAGAAACTAAACTTAAAAAATCATTGCGACAAAGCTTCTTATAAAAGTTATCTTTCCAAAATCCAGCCGAGATGGTTAATTACCCGAAATACCCAGAAAAATATTTCATCTGCAGAATCGGGTTCATGATTATTTAAAGTGGTGCCAAATGGAATCCGGGTATGCACTTGCACGAAACCTGGGCAAAGCATATTGAAGCAACCCGTATTTTTGTATCCATCAGCCTGTAGGAATACATGTAATAAGAATTATTTAATGTGTTTTCACGAGTCATGATAATGGTTGCAACAAAAAGTGATGATCTTACCGTCCAATAACCAAAAGTTCTCGTAGCATCGTCACCGAAGAGTTCTGGGAATACCTATAAACATTTCAAGATTAATGACCACATTTAGTATCGAAAAATAACAACAGGTCAATCAATATGTACAAAACGACATGAATCCAAAGAAAATATATAACATATACAAAATGATCTGTGATACATGCTTAATTTTTCTCATGCACACCGTGTGCACAAGCCAACAACCATTGCTTGAAGATTTGCCTCAAACGGGTAGTGCGTCCAACAAATCTAGGCGTGCTTCATGATTACGTATATAATACATTATATATCTGCGTGTCACAAATCAAGATAGCTCTTACTATTAACTAATAGGTACTTACAGCCCATCCGGTTTCTATACTGTTAGTTTGGTCCGGGGGCCCATTCTGTAGCCACATTTGAGATGTGCTAAATTGACGAGGAGTTACAAATGGCTTATGTATTCCAAAACTAGCTTTAGCTCCATAGTATTCGTTCTTTTCTTCGTAAGGTGTTTCCACAGATACATACTAGACAAAGATAGAAAAAAGAGAAGCTGTTAGTTTCCGTTTTTCTAAAAGACAACTAATTACTTACTCCATTCGTTTCAAAATAGTAGACTGGTTTCATATGCAATTTACATATGAAACCAACTCATTATTTTGAAACAAAGGAAGTACTATTTATCATATATTTTAGCATAAAAGAGTCGAGGAATTCTTACATGATGATACATGGAGCTGTGGGGGTAAATATTGGTTTGATTTTGTCTACTCATTTTTAGAAGATTGGAAAAGATCAGATCCCGCTTTGTGGTCCTTCGTATAGGGACCGTTCCATATGGGCACACTATATCTTTGTAAATCTCATTAATCCATGCCGATGTAGCCTTTACGACAGATGAATCTGTCTTGCTAATGTTTTCATTTGAAATAAAATAACTTGGTTTCATCTGTATATATTTGTTCATAATTGATATTAGATAGTAATAATAATGCACAAAATGAAGCCCTGATGTTTGTTCCATTTATTGCATTTTGTTTATGTGCAAGCAAATTTTGGATTACAAATCTCATGCCATCATAAAGTATGTGGAAAATTACCTTATTCCCCGTATTTAAATGGTTAGTAAAAGGGTTTGCAATAACATGCATTGAGATATTACTTATATTGTTATATATATATATATATATATATGTAGATCGAGTACCTGGATCTTATGATCTTTAAGTGATGGATGGTCGAAAGCAGGTTGTTTATAGACATCGATGCAATCTAAAACATCACCCATTTTAGTCTAAAAAATATACAAAAAAAGGAAATAATTAGAAAAAGGAAACCGAAAGAAAACAACACAAAAAATAATAGATACACGGTTGTTACACCAAATCTAAATGTATTTAGACTTGCATTATCTAAATCGAATTATTCATTGGAGAGGAGGAGCAGTTATCTTACGATTATCGTCTTGATTGGTGGTTTATTGAGAATCTTGAGTTGTCTTTCAATATGCATAATTGCTTCTTCTGATATACTAGTATAGTTTTCTCCCGTTCCATATTTGGACAACACACTCACACATAGAACAAATATCATTAAACTATTTGTTAAACTGGACTTGAGATAAACCATATTTATTTAATTTGTAGTGCAAAGGATGACTAATTAGTGACCTACATATATGATAGTTCATGTATAGAAATTAACGAAGTCAGAGTTAATTAAGATCAATTTCATGATTTGGGATATTGTTCTTTCTAAAGAATATCCCTTAGGATTATGCTGTAATTAATAAGGAGTACTTTAGGAAAATTGCCATTATTACTCTATCTGTATTTTATTAAATGATCTATTGGAGTTTGTCCCACGTAATATAAAATAGAGATATTAACACGCTTGATAAAAGGAGTATGATTATGTACTCTCTTTCTACCAAGTATTCATGTGACATTTGATAATGATCATTTAATTAAAGTTTGGGAGTTATGTAGTGAGGGATGAAATTCTTAACACATGTTGGTAGTGACTAGTGAGACTATCTATAAAATACTTAACTAAGAACTCACAATGTCAAATTAACACTCTTTGAAAACGTTTACACAAAACTCCTTGATATACTTTTTCTCTAGATTGAGTCTGACTGTCTAGTTGATTCTCTTGAAAGTATATTGGAGACCTGGAGTTTGTCTATTCAGATTTCCAAACGAAATATTGGGTGTGGTTGTTATACCCCCGCCTTTTCAGTTGGTAACAGAGCAGGCAAACACATTAAAGACCTTATAAGTATGTGTTTGTAGCGATCTGAATATGGACAGAAATTCTATCTCCATAAACGTACCACCAGTCTTTGATGGCTCAAACTACTCATGGTGGAAAATTTTTATGTGTGTTTTCCTTCAAGCTCGTGATTTTCAAATGTGGGTACGTGTTGTTAATGGCTATGATCCTCCGGTTAAAACAGAAGCTGATGTATATGTACCCAAGGATATAAGTAGATAAAATCCAGAAGAAATCCTTACTGCGAAGAAAAATTCTGACGGCTTAAATGCTATCATACATGCCATTACCCCAGATCTTCAGCATCATGTGACTACTTGCACAAAGTCTAAAGAAGCCTGGGATATCTTAGAAACTGTATTTGATATACTTGGAATGTTTTGTTATGATTATTTCAATATCTTGAAAATTGCTTTGATGCTAATAGTGGGTGAAAACGGCTACTGTCATCCTCTAAGAAAGTTTCAATGATTGAAATAAGAGTTTAGAATAATTAACCATCATTGGATTATAAACATAGTCTGCATTCTTGCATGTATGTGATCCATGGCCGAAACTAAAGTATGCATACCGGTATGCGTACTTGTAGTTGTGAAATTTTTGTGTACCAAGTACACGTACCGGTACGCATACTTGTGTAAGGTATAGGTCCGGGAATTTATGCTAGGATTTGGAAGGGTACTAAGTACGCGTACCTATTTGCATACTGGCGAACCCAAACTCAGACCGGCTACTTAAGTATGCGTACCTTTTTGCATACTTGAGTGGTTAAAGTTCTAAAATCGGTCGCCTCATGAACTAATACATTTATATATAAAGGTGAAAAAGCGGGGATCTAACAACCTCACCCAATATTTTGATTTGCAATATATATGGACAACTCCGAGTTGTTTTATATAGAATCAACTAGACTCAATCAATAGAAAATACTCAAGGAGTTATTATCTCAATCTCTCAATTTGATTTACTCAAGCAAATGTGATTCGCGAGTCTAATCAAAGAGAGATAACTTAGATGGTACCAAAGACCAATATCCAAGTGTCAATTAATTTAAATCAACAACCAATAAGGTCGAATATTCTAATTGATTGAACAACGCACAACCTGTATTATTTCAATTATATAACGAAATACAATGCGGAAAAGAAATAACACAAACACCAGAATTTTATTAACAAGGAAACCGCAAATGCAGAAAACCCTCGGGACCTAGTCCAGATTAAACATATTGTATTAAGCCGCTATAGACACTAGCCTACTCCAAATTAACTTCGGTCTGGACTATAGTTGAACCCCAATCAATCTCACACTGATCCAAGGTACAATTATGCTCCTATGCCTCTGATCCCAGCAGGATACTGCGCACTTGATTCCCTTAGATGATCTCACCCACAACCAAGAGTTGCTACGACCCAAAGTCGAAGACTCTAGCAAAAAAACTGTCTCACACAGAAAAGTCTACAAGAAAGATAAATCTGTCTCTCACGAATAAACCTATGAGTTTTGTTACGTATTTTGATAAATCAAGGTGAACATGAACCAATCAATAAAACCATACTTATATTCTCTAAGAACATCTCAGTTTTATTAATCACCTCACAATAGTCTTAATCGACGTAGCGAAAAAAGATATTGTGGAATCACAAACGATGAGACGAAGATGTTTGTGATTACTTTTATATCTTGCCTATCGGAGATAGAAATCTCAAGCCAATTATTATAATTGTACTCGTATGATAGAAACAACAAGATAAGATCACACAACTACAAGAAAAGTAGTATCGGTCTGGCTTCACAATCCCAATGAAGTCTTTAAGTCGTTAACCTGGTTTTAGAAGAAGAAAACCAAAGGTTAAAGGAGAATCGACTCTAGCTTAGCAAACTAGTATCACACAAAATGTTTGGGGATTAGGTTTCCCAGTTGCTAGAGTCCTCCCTTATATAGTCTTTCAAATCAGGGTTTGCAATCAATGTTAGCTTAGTAACAAAGCATTCAATATTCACAGTTAGATGAAAACCTGATTAGATACAAGCTAATATCTCTCAACCGTTAGATCGAAAACTTAGCTTGCCATACACACATGTACTTGACGATTTTGGGTTTGTGTAACCGTACCCAAACGTGTTCAATAGTTGGTTCAATATTAGTCAACCAAATGGTTAGCCAAATGATAACTTTCATATCAACCATATTATTCTTCACCATAACTAGTCCAAATGACTCAAATGAACTAGTTAGAGAGTTGTTCAATTTCTATGTACTACACAAGAAACAATTAAATAAAAAATGATGTGATTCACTCGAATCGATTCATGAACTATAAAGCCACGGTTTGCAATAGCATTCCTTAGATAATTTAAATAAGTTCATGAACATCGTTTTTAGACATAACCACTCAAGTTCGCGGATTGGGTTCGCGGACTCAAGTTAATCGGTTGGAGTTCACAAACTCCAGCAAAAATTCTCGGGTTCGAGAACTTCCGTCAGTTCGCGGACTGAAACCGAGCTACAACTCCAGCAGAAATTCTCGGGTTTGAGAACTACGCACGTTCGCGGACTGAGTTCGCGGACTGGGTTGACTGCTCAAGTTCCAGTTTTCACTTGATCAACAAAGTTCGCAAACTTCGGTTCAAGTGCTAAGGACTTATACATATATGTGTTACCACAACAATGTTTATATCCCCCAGTGGTTATATTTTCAACCATTGAAACATTCTCAGATGACGTCATATAGTTGTTATTCACAAACTAGTTTTCGTCAGAGCAATTTCCAAAGTGATTGAAACATAACATGACTTTCATCACTAGGCAAAGATGAACTTGGCTAAAGCGAAAGCTTTAACAACACACATTTCGAGAAATAGATAAGCGAGATATACTCAGCTCTAAATGTCACATGTGTATATTCATAGTCTATATAGTAATACAACTTTTGTCTCAAGATAGGAGATAGAGTAGATAGACTTTTGAGTGATAGATAAGTTCAAGTCTCCACATACATTTTAGTCGATGAAGATCCACTAGTTCCTTGAGTAGTCCTTCGTCTTGTATGATGATTTCCATGGAGTTCTTGAGCTCAACTACACTTTCTATCCTAGTCTGAGACCTTAGCTATAAGACTAGAAATCAAGACTTTATAGTTTTGATCACTAACATTGACAAACATGCTTGAGGTAGCAACGCATGCGAGTTCGACCGAGCAATGCTCTAACAGATGGAATACGTTCTTTGCAAACCGTGGCTATAATGTTCATGAATTGATTCGAGTGAATCAAACCGATTTTTCTTCAATTGTGTTCTTGTATACTTCTATAAGAATATAGAAATTGAAAAACTCTTTAACTAGTTTCATTTGAGTCATTTGAACTAGTTATGGTTAGGATGAATAAGGTTGATTTGTGAATAACAAGCTAAGTTCGATCTAATGGTTGAACGATATTAGCTTGAATCTAATTAGGTTTTCATCTAACGGTGAATATTGAATGCTTTGTCACCAAGGTAACATAGATTGCAAACCCTGATTTGAAAACTATATAAAAGAGAACTTTAGCAACTTGGAAAACTAATCCCCACACTAGTAGGCTCGGAAACCTACAATAAAAATACTGCAAGTGCATAGCGTCTAACTAGTAGACAATGTCAAGTACAGGTCGTTCCCACGAGGAGTGTGAAATACCCTACTAACTAATACCAAAAATAAAGTAATCAAATAAGATGATGCTTAACAATTTTTCATATTTCGGAACAAAATTAAATAATAAATAATCATAACAAAATAGGTAATGGGTTATTAAGGTTTTCGATTTCCACCAATTCAATCATATAAAACTCTACTAATTTATATTTATTACTCCAGAAAAATATCGAAATCAATCTCATGTCCCGGAAGATGTTATATTAAATTCTAAAATATAGTTTGTCCGCTGTAACTTTCTTCACTTCGTATGTAGCGATCCTAAAGCATTACCTATCTATCCTTGCATACCACGTCTAGGGATTTAACCGAAGCACGAAATATCAATTCAAAAGCATAAATAATCAAGAAAATCACATGAAGATAAAACACCAAGCTATATGAAGAGAAATCACTAATCAATGAATCATTATTAGAAATATCATCGTAGAGTCTATATAAATAAATTGGTTTCAATCTAAACCTTAACAAACGATTTAGAAAACCATGGAGAAAAATAAAATTAATCGGAAAACCCTTGTTTTCTCCTCTTCGCGGCTGTGTATCCGCCTCCGGCTTCCTCTGATCTTTGTTTCTCTTCCCTCCTTCTTTCTTCTTTCTGTCGGTGTACATATATGTGATGAGAAGAATCTAGTTAAGAGTATTAAGACCTAGCATGATTATTTCTCAAGTCCCAGTCCACTAAACTATTTCCAAATTCCAAATCCAAACATAAGACGCACCAAAGTCCAGTCCGAACACCATGCCAATCTCCGTATCAACTCCGGTCGCATCATATTTTATCTTCTCTGACCTTGTAACCTCAGCTCCATCGACTTCAGTAAAACAAACCCATTTGAAGCATCAGTGAACCACCACTATCTTCCATTGAATCACTCAGCTTCAGTTCTCCGAATTCCAGTTCATACAACTAATATTCTCCATCTGAGCCAAACTTGGACAAACCAACTCCATCGAACTGATCAACTAATGATGCCTACACAGAGAACTCACTTCATCGACTCCAGTTTGAGTAGAATGTCATCTCCATTCTCGTATTCCTTTTCCTCCTTCACGGTCATGCATGGCAGCAACATACAAAGTCTATCCACAACAAACTCCAACTCATCACCGACAACACCAATTCCGGGTCATCTTCACTTCCAGCAAAAAATTCAGCCATACTAACAAACTATTTAAGCCATCACACACGTTCTTCTCGCTGGTTCCTATCAGAATCCAGTTCACCCTTCTACATTAACAACAACCCCAGTATGTTTTCGCTGCTGCTGTTAAGCCATCACCATCTGTGTCTGTCCATTATCTTCTTTCTCACAAACAGCTTCCTCAATCGGTATCACAACAGCAACGTCATATTCATTCCTGTTACCGAGCACAACTCCCATTATCACTGCTCAAACCTCCATAATTTTCTCTACTTTTCGTAAACTCGTCTTCTTCGCAGTCACAGCCAATATCAGTAACTATGAAGCACGTATACTTCAAAATTGGTAACGTATCTGTATCAGCGCCGTATCAGTATCAGATACTTGCGGATACCTGGGGATACGTATCAGATAGTCCATTTAAAGTGTCACCTTTTTTTAATTACAAAAAGGGTAAGGGATACTCTGGGATACCTTTAAGATACTCTAGGAGGGATACTTCTTATAATCTAACATTTATTTATTTTATACAAAATCTATATGTTTATAAATTTATACATAAATCTAAATATTTATAGATATTTGTACTCATAAACATATTGAATAATTATATCTAAACCTAATAACTTATTGACCATAAAGAAAAAAGACTTGGTATTTATTTTTATGGTACTTCAAAAAAAAAAATGGTGTTAGAAAAATCTAGGTTTAAGGCTTATTGGGCAGTCATGTTCTTCATGTTGTTTAGAGAGAAATCGGAGTATATATGATTTTATCCATTCAATTAACATAAGTAAGACTAAATTTTCTAGCAATTTTTTTTTAACATAAGTAAGTCTGAAACCCAAAATGTTGAAAATTTAATGTTTTCTCACTTTAATAATTCAAAATAATATCTATCGGACTTTTTTATTTTATTATATTAAATATTTTTTAATAAATACACGTATCCCATCGTATCCCGTATCCCTATTTTATGAAAATTGACGAATCCCCGTATCAGTATCCGTGCATCATAGATCAGTAATCAATACTGGCAGCAACCAAAACAACATTTCTTGCTTCTCTCGGTTCCATCTTCTTGCACATCTGAGGTCACGGCTTCGGATTGAAACAAATCAGCATCAGAAATTCCATGCAGTGCTCTTTCATCTCTTGTTGTTCTCTCATCGGTGATGAATTCAGGCAAACATGACCCAAACTCTTCAATGATTCGATCGCCATATCTTTGTTATCTTCAATTGTTTACAGACATGCATACAATGGCAACATCATCATTTAACACCACCACTGCCCTATGTTGATCCATGAATTCACTGAAGTCCTTTGGAGTTCCATCTCAAAATTGTAACGGCAGCTGCTTGTAGAAATGGAAATATGTATGCCCTGAACCCTTCACTTCTAGTATGAACACCACCAGAAATGTGGTGCAGTAGTGGCCACGTCCACTCTTCTAACCTTAAGCCCATCAGTGCCTTCAATTCTCTTTGTTCTCATTTGTGTTAATATGTTAGGAAGTGACATGGCACTAGTGATGCGACCACCGTAATCCAACAATTAATCCCATATCTTCGGTGTTGTGAAATAATTCTATGCTGCTGATATATATAGAGATACCAGGCCAGCTATATTGGGGTTGCTGATACATGGAGATACCAATCCAACCTCGTTTCATTATGGTGGTTGCTGATACATGGAGATACCAGTCCAACCCCATTTCATCGTTGTGCTGCTGATATATAGAAATACCAGGCCAGCATATTTGATCATTATACGTCGCAATATCCATTTGGCTAATGATTTAGCTGTTTATGCTCCGGATAATTAGAATTCCGTGTAGTTTCTGTAAAAGCATTAAAATAATAATGTTAGTCAAAATATTGAGTCCTAGTTAATATAAATATAGGTATAAAATGTAGCATTTACATGCTTATCACACACCTCTTGTGTGATACTAGTTGTATAAGATAGAGTCGATTCTCCTTTAACCTTATGTTTTTCACGAAACCCTGTAGGTTAACGACTTAAAGACTTCGTTGGGATTGTGAAGATAGACCCAACTATTTTTTCGGTAGTTGCATGTTCTGATCTTGCCCTGTTATATCGTATTGAGTACTATCTTCTCTAAGATTTGTTCGAGATTGATTATCTGGTAGGCAAGATAAAAGTAGTAACAAACATCTTCGTCTCATAGTTTGTGACTCATATCTTGTTTTGCTACCATACGATTAAGATTATTGTGAGGTGATTGATAATACTAGGTTGTTCTTCGGGAATATAATTCCATGTTATCAATTGGTTCCTGTACATCTTGATTTATCAAAAGACGGAACAAAACTCGTAGGTATTTCTGTGGGAGACAGATTTATCTATTGCTATAGACTTTTCGGTGTGTGACAAATTTGTTTATCAAGTCTTCAACTTTGGGTCGTAGCAACTCTTGGTTGTGGGTGAGATCATCTAAGGGAATCAAGTGCATAGTATCCTGCTGGGATCAGAGACGTAAGGAGCGCATATGTACCTTGAATCAGTGTGATATTGATTAGGGTTCAACTACAGTCCAGTCCGAAGTTCATTGGTAGTAGGCTAGTGTCGGTAGCGCCTTAATACAGTGTGGTGTTCAAAACTGGACCAGGTCTCGGGGTTTTTCTGCATTTTCGGTTTCCTCGTTAACAAAACTTCTGGTGTCTGTGTTATTTCTTTTCTGCATTATATTTTGTTACTAGTCTAGGCTTTCCCCATACACAAAGGTCCAAAGACCCAAAGGGCCATGCCCTTAAGGCTAAACCCATGGTATTTAAGTCTAAAACTCTAAGTGTTTTAGTCTATATGAGACTAATGTTTTATTCATTCACATGAAAAAACATTTAGGGAGCAATAGGTCTTGGGATCAAAACATGGTCCATGCATTTTTTGAGCAAAACAAAACATAGTTTTTTCTAACAGTATTTAGCTAATTGTATGTGATTTTTAGCCCATACTATGAGGTGATCAAAATTTAAATCATGTTTAAAGTAAATAATCTTCTTCCACTCATTACCTTTCTACTTCTACTTTCTTCTATTTTGGTAATCACTTTGTTTTTCTGTTATTTGTGTTTGTTTTAACTTTTATTCCCCTAGCTATTTAGTATTGTATGGGTGGATCACTCTTTGGCCACTAATTATGTGATGTATTCCAAAAAAAAATTCCGCAGCCTTCGCCCGCATTATCGGCTGTTACAATCCATCCCTACCCAAGGAAAAATCCTGGGCCCGTCCCTGACACCAAGCGAATGATTTAATGTTCGCCCCATCACCAGGCAAAGGATTTTATGTTCGCCCCATCACCAGGCGAAGGATTTTATGTTCGCCCCATCACCCCCCATCATCAGGCGAAGGATTTTATGTTCGCCCCATCACCACGCAAAGGATTTTATGTTCGCCCCATCACCCCCCATCATCAGGCGAAGGATTTTATGTTCGCCCCATCACCACGCAAAGGATTTTATGTTCGCCCCACACTGGCGAACTTTAAACATCCGCCCCACTATAATCTGTTTACTCCAGACTATCCGACCAAATTTAGTCTCGATTTCACTCTCTCTCCAACTAAAACCAAATTATTTGGTTTTAGTCATGTCCACTACGATTGGTTTTCGAGACTATACGGGGTTTACTCCAGTTTTTAGTCTATGATTGTGGACGCTCTAAGACTTATGCGTGATGCACGTGAACTTAAATATGGATTATGTGACTCGCCCAACAAGAAGTTGCTAAACTTTGGAAGTTGTAGAAGTTCCCAGCCAATATGGCGCTCATGACAGTCCGGAGTTACACTGGAAGCTTTTGGCAATCTACCACGCGGGTGAAACTAATGACTGCATCCTTTCTTGCAAATATTGTTATACATTCTAAAGTCTTATTTGTCCTAACTCCCACAAGGCACAAGCTATGATAATATTAGAATCTAGGGGGAATAACTGAGTCAGAGAAGCCATTGTCTAATTTGTAATGGCCAAATAAATGTTCGAATGGCTCAACGCCCAAACAAATGCATTCTAGAAAGTGAACATCCGCCCGGAGCCCAAATACCTGACAAGCTAAAATTTTGCTTCCCTTTATCTCTAGTTCTCTATGAAGACTATAGTCCAATATGTAATGTCCATGTATAGTCCATATTCTTAAGTCGGTTTCTTGTAAAGAGTCCAATGTAATATATCCATTAAGATTAATATAAATACACGCCTCTACTACCTTATTAGGGTACGAGAGCTTATACAATTGTTCATGGTACCAAGAGCCAGAACGATCTCTCCAAAACCCTAGCCTAATTTTTTTTTTTTTCAAAACCCTAGCCTACCTCTCTGCTCTCATGACTTCTTCCGCTTCTTCCTTCTCTAGTACTATGCCTTCATCAAGCACTATGGCTTCGTCTACCTCAGGTACTATGGCCTCTCATCCAAGCTTCGGCTCTTCAACTGTTCCTGCGTCTATTTCACAGAGTATCGGTTCTCTCATGTCCACCTCTTGTTCCTCCTCATTGGAAAAATCACCTTTTATGCCTTCTTCTACCAAAATTGTTCTTTTAGATCGAACCAACTATCTTCTCTGGGAATCACAAATTCTTCCTATTCTTAAATCGCAAAGACTTTACAAATATCTTGATGAATCTTATGAAATACCAGCACAAGAGCTTGTTGATGCAACAACTCAAGCTACAACTCTTAACCCAGCCTATGAAGAATGGGAGGTTATTGATCAGACGATCATGTCTTGGATCAACTGTTCTCTTACTGACACTATGAAAGCTGAATGTGCACGTCGTGGTCACTCTCGTGATGTATGGAATTATCTTCGTTCAACGTATGCAACAATTAATCCTGCACGCATCCTCCAGCTCAAAGCAAGTCTGACAACTATTCAAAAAGGTAACTCAACCATATCTGAATATATCTTGAAGATAAAGGAAATATCTGATTCTTTATTCTGCATGTCCTTCAACCCGTGTCTGATCTCGAGCTCGTCTCCACAACACTACGCGGCTTGGGTGCTGATTGGTCGAACATATACACAGCAGTCATTGCCCGTACAACTCTTCCTACCTTCACCGAGCTTCATGCCTTGCTTTTACATCATGAATCTCATCTGCAATACTTGCAAAACCTACAAACCCAAGCTACTGACATTCAAAGTCCGGTCTCTTTCTTTGCTGGTACCTCTGCTGGTCGTGGTGGTCCAAATCCTGGTCGTGGTCGTGGCTTCAACAATACTACGTATCGTGGTCGTGGTGGAGGCTATGGTCGTGGTTCTTCTAACAATTCCAATCGTGGTGGTCCTAACAACTTTGGAGGTCGCTCGTCTTGGAATAATGGCTGGAACAACAACAACAACAGCCACAACAATGGCCAAACTCAACCCTGGATTACCGGTAATGGTCGTGGTAACACCAATGGTTTTCAACCATCTGGTGGTTATCATAACCCCTCCTATGGATGCTCATATGGTCGAAATAATCAAGCTGGATCTGTTCTTGGACCTCCTCCAACTCACGCCGTTACTTGTCAATGGTGCAATACTCGAGGCCACACAGCCCAAACTTGTAGCCGTCTTAATCCTGCTGCAAACTATGATCTTCCACAAGCTTTTTCGGCAATGCAAATTCAACCTATGGCGTATGAGAATCATTGGTTTGCTGATATCTGTCGCTTCGCTCATATGACGTCGACTCTTCACAGATGACAAATCGCCATGACTACAATGGTAATGATACGCTTCTCGCTTGGTGATGGTAAACTACTACCTATTGCGGAATTAGTGACGTAACCCTTACCTCACCATCCTCCCAGTTGACTCTGAAGAACACTCTTCATGTTCCTTCTCTTGCTAAAAATTTGGTATCTGTTGGTCAACTTACACGAGATTCTGATTGTGTGTTTCACTTTGATCGTCATGGTTTTTGTATACAGGATCGGTTAACGGGAACTCTTCTGTATTCAGGGCAAGAATGAAGCTGGCATGTATCCTATTCTTTCCGGTGTTACCTCTCCATCTTCACAGTTCTCAGCTTTTCCATGCAGCTACCATTGGTATTCGTCTTTACTCCAACTATCTGGCATATGCGCTTAGGTCACCCAAGCAATGCCGTTTTTCAATCTCTTAAGTCTAGCCTATCTTTAGCCTCTACTAGTTCTTCTTTATCTAGTTCTATTTGTTCTAGCTGTGTTGGTGCTAAACATCATCGTCTACCCTTTTTATCTCGAAATACTTATTCTCGTAAAATTGGTTCTGTCATACACTCTGATTTATGGGGTCCTGCACCATTTTTATCCAATTGTGGTTTTCGCTACTTTCTCTTATTTGCTGATGAATGTTCTCGTTTCTCTTGGATATATTTCTTGGCAGACAAAACCCAAGTGTTTGGTTGCTTTCTTAATTTTAAATCTATGATTGAAACTCAATTTTTGACCCAAATCCAAGTGTTCCAAACTGATGGTGGCACCGAATATGCTGAACCATTAAAATCTTTTTTAACTAAACATGGTATTCTCAGTCGATCTTCTTGTCCTAGCACCCCTCAACAAAATGGTCTTGCAGAAAGAAAGATTCGTCATATTACTGAGACTGGTCGAGCTTTAATGCTACAAAGTGGATTCCCTGAAAAATTTTGGGCTGAGTTTTATGCCACAGCCGTGTACTTGATAAATCGCCTACCAACTCCTATTTTATCTAATACTTCTCCCTATTCCATCATTCATAATCGTCCTCCTGATTACTCCTTTTTGAAAGCATTTGGTTGTCGCTATTATCCTCTTTTAAATCACTTTCGTCAAAATAAGTTACAACCCAAAACTCTACCTTGTGTTTTTCTTGGTTATAGTGATCGACATAAAGGTTATAAGTGTCTTGAAGCTAAGAGTAACAAAGTCTATATTTTCGTCATGTTATCTTTGATGAGTCTCTTTTCCATTTCCTAATGATACTTCTACAACGGTTCCCCTCTTAAAGTCTAATCCCTCTACTAATACTCTTTTGGCTTGGCCAAATTCTATTTGCAACCATTTATCATCTTCTACTCATGCATCTCTTCAGAACGATTACTCCATTCCCTTTGCAACCTGTCCACTTATCTTCTACAACCTCTACTCCTATTTCGTCCTCTTCAGTGTCCTCTTCTTCATCACTATCTCCTACCAGCTTATCTTTTTCTGACGATGATATTGCACCATCACCTACTGCTCCATCATCTGCCGCTTCCTCCCCAACTACTCCCGCGTCTTCACTCCTCGTTTCACCATCCCAGAATATGTCATCCCCATCATCTAGTTCTTCCGTTTCTATGTTGCCGGCAGACTTGCCCCCTGTACAAGAGCTCCCTCAATCGACAGGTAATACTCACCACATGGTTACTAGACTTAAAGATCACACCATTCAACCCCGCAGTTTTAAAGGCTGTTTCTCTACTCGATATCCTATCTTACATTGTTTTGCAGCACAATTTCACTCGCTGCCTTCGGAGCCTACATGTTTTACTGCTGCATCTAAGTTTCAAGAATGGTGGGCGGCCATGATAGAAGAATTTAATGCTCTTTTGCGCAATCGCACTTGGTCTCTTGTTCCGCGTCAAGTTTGGATGAACGTTATTGTTCCAAGTGGGTATATCGTGTGAAACAAAAACCGGATGGTTCCCTCGATCGAGAAAAGCTCGCCTTGTTGCTAAAGGATACTCACAAGCAGTATGGTATTGATTTTGATGAGACATTTAGTCCTGTGGGTAAAGGGATTACGGTGCGTTTGGTTCTTAGCATTGCGGTATCATCTTCTTGGCCAATTAAACAACTTGACGTTAAGAATGCGTTTCTTCATGGTTTGATTGGGAGGTGTATATGGAACAACCTCGGGGGTTTGTTGATCCTCGTTATCCTAATCATGTGTTTATTGCACAAAGCTCTTTATGGCTTGAAACAGGCTCCTCGTTTCTGGTATCATCGGTTTGCGGCTTTTCTCATGCATATTGGGTTCAAATCATCTCATTCTGATCACTCTATGTTCATTAAACACTCCCAGTGCTGGCATTCTTATCTTATTACTTTACGTTGATGATATAATTCTAACGGCAAGTGACACAAAGGTCTTCAAAATCTATTGCCATGTTGCAAAGAGAATTTTCAATGACAGACTTGGGGATTTGCATTACTTCCTTGGTTTAGAGGCCACACGCACAAAAGATGGTTTAGTTCTCACTCAGAACAGATACACGTTGGATCTTCTACAACGTGTTGACCTCACAGACTCAAAGCCTGTTTCCACTCCTGTTGCGCCTCGTTCTAAGCTGTCTTCTAATGATGCTGAGCTGTTTTCAGATATCACCCTCTATCGGAGTTTGGTTGGGGGCTTGCAATACCTCAATATGACTCGTCCTGATATCACTTATGCTGTTAACCAGGTCAGTCAATATATGCATCGCCCAACTCAATCACACTTTCTAGCTGTGAAGCGTATTCTACGGTATCTTAAAGGTACTCTTGGCCATGGCATCTCCTTCGCATAATAATCTCTACAACTCACTCGTTTCTGATCTTGACCGGGTAGTGATCAGGATACTTGTCGTTCTACTACAGTCGTATGTATTTTTAAAGGTAAAAATCTAATTTCATGGGGTTCTAAAAAGCAACCAACATGTCTACAAGTAGTACTAAGCTGAATATCGTGCCTTATCTTCTACATCTCCGAGATTACCGGATACAATACTTATTATCTGATCTTGGATTATCTTTAAAGCAACCACCGACACTATATTGTGACAATATCAGTGCAACTTATCTTGCCATTAATCCTATTCAACATTCAAGATCAAAACATATTCATATTCATTATCATTTTGTTCGAGAACGTATTTCATCAGGACATCTTCATTTATGTTATATTGCTACTACACATCAATTGGCTGATCTGTTCACAAAGGGGTTGTCTACTGCCAGATTTCGTTTTCTCTGTAGCAAGCTTTCACGTTGTCTTCCACCGTGTTCAGCTTGAGGGAGGGTGAAGACTATAGTCCAATATGTAATGTCCATGTATAGTCCATATTCTTAAGTCGGTTTCTTGTAAAGAGTCCAATGTAATATATCCATTAAGATTAATATAAATACACGCCTCTACTACCTTATTAGGGTACGAGAGCTTATACAATTGTTCACTCTACAAACACTACTTTCTTTTGGAGACACTCTACAAACACTACTTTCTTTTGGAGACACTTTTGTTAGTTTGATGATTATTCTACTAATCCAGTTGGTGTAAACAACTGATTGACATCCACGAACAATGATTAAGAAAATCACCAACTTTGCTTAACAAAGTGTTTAATGAATCTTTGACGATAGAAAGTTGGTTTCTTGATTCATCGATTCTCAAATCTTGATTAAAATACTTCATCGTCCACTGTTTGGTTGCCCATAGTCAAAGCTATCTACAATTGTAGAATGTCAACCTTACACTCCACAATCCACGTCAGAAAGCACTTACAGAAAGTGATAACAAAGTAAGACATTTGTGACTTAACATTTGCCAAGTGGGAAACAAATATCTAAATAGTGCCAGCCACATCAGCGTTAGAAAAGGAAGCACGGAGGAATGTATAATTTTACTCGATAAAATGAATGGGTCTTACTTTGGGGACCTAACAATAGAGACTCCTAAACCCAGAGTCAATAAACAACGAAAATTAGGTCCTTTTACAAGGACCAGTATTTGCTGTGAAGCACATATATGGATGGAAAAGTCTAGATTTATCACGGTGATATCACACCCTCTCACAAAAAATGGTGGGCCCACCAAACACAAAAACCCTATATGGATGGAAAAGTCCAGATGCGGACACAATGTGATGATGAAGATAAGAAGAAGCCATAATTTCTCCACAAATACTTGATGAATCATGTAAATGAACAACACTAAAACTACCTCCCAGGTAACTTTTGGAGTGTAAATTTGTGCACCCCTCCTAAACCGGGGTGCACATTCCGGCCCACCCTGTTAGTTGATATTTTCTCTTTCTGATTTTCGGTTTCTGTATTAATCTTCTTTATTACCTTGAAACTTAACGCCTCTTTCCTAAGGCCGACTCTCTTTTTCTTTTCTGGGTAACAAATCTAAGTTGGTTTGTGGTCCCGAACACATAAACTAGATGAAAATCCGATGTATAATCTCTTCAAATAAAGATAATCTTTTGAATGATGTATATATATAAATATAGATATCCGATGATTTTGTTTTTGTTACAAAAAAAGGCTGGTCATCTAGGATAGTTTAATCTGTATCCATCATTATACCATTTTTCTATAATTTTTTTTTCTTTGCATAAATTACAATGGTGCGTGTAGAAATGATTTACTTAGGGCTTGAGGTTGAATTATTGAAACAATGTTTGATATTCATCGGGGGGATTTTCCTTCCAATCAAACAACATGAAGATTTTCGAACTAGAGACAAAGATGAAGATCATTGTTTGATTGGAAATCTTCGAAATGCTTTTTGATCCTTCACTATGCAGAGATGTTGGTTTGGTGACTAATAGTCATTTGTAACCTCTACTCCTTCCATTTTATGGGAAGCTTGAAAAATGATCTTAGAACTAGTGACAAAGGATTATAGTGGCCATGGGCTTCAAGATGGTTAATCTAATCATGATTTTTTTATACTTTGGTTTTAATTAATAGGTTGGAAAAAGATGAGTGAGAGAGAGAAAGAAGATGTTAACCGAGCCTTAAAAATAAGATGCAAACCTATTTTCTTCGATTTCCAAGTAATTTAAAAATAAAAATTACAGAGTCAAAACAAAAGATGGAAACTAGAATACCATATAGAGAAAATATAAACGAATAACGTGGGTCGGAATGTGCACCCCGGTATAGGAGGGGTGCACAAATTTGACCTTTAACTTTTGGGTCCAATGGCATTTAGTTTGGGACCCATCACTTCCCAAAAAAAGTTTCTTGTTTCCCCTTTTAGGGCTATATTTGGGATCAGACAGTTTTAACATTGTTTCTTACAATATTTGTTTAGAACCTCAAAAAAATGAGGGTGTAAATACGTTATGACATCAATTATATTTCGTACTAAATAATACTGATAAACTGTTGATAAACAAAATTATTATGAATGAATTACATATACATTATGTAGTAACATGATGATGGGGACTAATTTGTCATTCTTTTGTAAGACAATTCATCCAAGAAAGCTGTACATATGCCGATGAACTCTTGAGCGTGGAAATTACAAAGTGTAAAGGTGTAACACCCACACTTTTAACATGGCGCATGATAAAAGATGCGTTATGGCTTGAGATGAAGTTTCATTCAAAGCTTCCGTTGCTTGGTAAAAGGTAGATTGGCTTAAAGCCAATATCGTACCAAAATGATGCATTATGTTTGGTATTTGGCTAAGGGTCAAATCTCGCATCAAATGATGCACTAGGACGGTTAGGTAAATGGCCCTGAGCTTGCAGCGTAATCATTGCACATTATGAAGACTATTGGCTTAGAGCCAATATCGCACAATCATTGTGCATCAGGACAGAGAGGGCTGGACGAACGAATGTTGCGCAATCATTGCAGATGAATAGTGAAGAAAGCATGTCAATTTTCTCCCCTATTCTAACTTGTATAAATGTCATTAAAACATATATAGGAAGGGGTAGTCTGTTGAAGGTGCATATGTGGACTATGCACAAAGTAAGCTTCATAACTTAGCCGGAAGAGTGTAAATGATGCCTAAGTCTCATTTATAGCTCTGCAACGTTGCCAATGGGGCAGATAATGCGAAGGCATCACTATGCCACGCTGCGGACCCGATGATGCATAATCATTTTGCATCTTGACAGAATGGATTATACGGACCATACCATTACCATTATTTCTTAGCCACGAATTTGCAAACGAGTTGGTTTAAGTTGTTGTCCCTTCGGGGATGAACTACGGTCTGTGCTTGATCTCTTTAGAGTAGGGAAGGGTACGTAGGTGTTTGAGGGTGAAAATAATTTCTGTTGAATTCGGTAATTTCGGGTGTGTGGTTGAGAAACAATTTAAACTCTAAACAATGTATTGCAAGGTAATACTTTAGATTCGAGAGATCAATCTGTACAAACCCATCCTAAACCAAGAAATGGTCATTCCGGACTTGCTTCGGTCACAAAGTGGGGGAGAATGGGTTGGTTTTGGGGAGGGAAGCAAGGAAAGTGATGAGACCAGAATAGTTAATTCTAGAAGAGTAGTTGTGTTACTACGACTTGTATCAGAAAAAGTGGGAAGGCTAACAAGTGGTAAGCTAACAAGTGGTAAGCTAGCAAGTATTTTATGAGTGTTGTATATTCCCGAATGAACTTGTCGTTCTGTGGAAATAGGTAAGACCTATCTATACAAGTCGAAGTGAAACATACCCTGGTCTCATTAAGGAATGCAAAAATAGGTAAGTAAATGGGAGGAGGTGGTAACCGTATGCATGGAATTGATGTTCCATAAAACCGTTAACGCATGGAATTGATGTTCCATAAAATTGTTAACGCATGGAATTGATGTCCTAGAGCGTTTCACCATTAACTCCCTGTATTTACTAACCATCTCACCCTTATGACACTTCCTTATGATGGGCGTAGTGTACGCCGCACGCTGTAAACCGCCAAACCAATACCCAAAGAGGATCCCCCAGTTTGTGATATGTGTTTAATGTCTCGAATATTTTTGTGGAAAACATGTATCCTATTATTGTTTCATGGAAAGTCGAGTTTTGAAGACTTCGTAGCTTGGTGACCTTCAACGGTCGAGATTTTGCATCTTAAGAGGAAAGGTAGCCGTTGATCGTCGCACGCCTTCGTTCGTTGGTGGCTGCATAGGGAAGGCCAGCATGGTGGCGTGGCTAGGTTTTCATGATAGTGGCATGGCTGCAAGTGTCGCATAATGATTATGTGTCACAATGTTGCAGGCCAAGCCATAAGTCCGTCGTAATGGCGCAATTACAAAGTCATAATATCGGTATTACTCTATGGACTGTTAAAGTGCTGAGAATGGCATAAACCCACAGGGCCAATGTAGTGCAAGTGCAGAACTATATTGTAAAGACATTTGGCTAAGGAATGAAGCTTATTGGCTGACATAATATGGCTTCATTGAGGAAAAGGAAAGACGAGGCCAAAGTGATAGATGCAACATGCGATGTTGACATCAAGGCATGTCCGTGGAATTGAATTGGCCCAAACTCAAGGATGATGCAAGGAGAGTGAAATAGACTAAGAGTTAGTCTATAGCATTAGTTCAAGGCTGGCCAAAGCTTGGACAATGCAAACAAGTTAGTAATGCAAGAGTTGCATTGTTGTTGTCAAGATAATTGGCGTAGTGAAACATATATGACACATGAGTAACTAGAGTGAGCTTAAGGATTTGGCCTCAACAAGTAAAGCTTAAAGAGTGTTTGTGCATAAATTTAGAATGATAAGCATGCAGGGCCAAGAAGGATGAATGTTGGCGCAAGGTAGAATCCAGTAGGCCAAGACAAGTGGCGCAATACGGCTTAAGTGACGGTTACAAGTTGGTTATGAGATTCACAAGTATGCCAATGACGCATGATGAAGTAAAACGGTTATAAAGGAGTTTATAACGTGAGAGAAAGAGTTCTAACTGCTAGAGAACATGTGTTGGATGATTGGCACAAGTTAAAGGAGAACTGGACAGTTGGCACAGTTATTGGAGGTTACAGAACTGCTCCATGGGACAGATGGATGTCTCATGCGTGTACAACGGTTGTGCACGGTTTGGCCAAGCAAAGCTGCTGTATAAATAGTCCTAAGGCATGGGAAATTCGGCAGCCTAGCCTATGTGAGAGTGAAGTTTCATATGTGAGTGAATAGGAGAGTTTTGATAAGACTTAGACTTGGTTTAAGGGTGAACAAGTCTGTGTAAGTCCCCAAGTGGGCAAGTTTTATATTTCATCCCTTTGATGCAATAAAAAGAGTTAATTGTGTCATATTCTAAGTGTTCTTGGTTGGCTGATTGTTGTTGGTAAAGTATGGAAAAGATTGAATGTATTATGGGGTGCATTTGATGAGTTTAGAGAAGTGAAAGAAGGTTGTAAAGACTTCCGCTGATTGACCTGATTAGTTGGATGTTTGCAAAGATGCAAACTTATAAGACTAAAGTTTAAGTGGGTGAAGCTTTATTCACGAAACCATTGTGCTGCCGGGTTACACTTTCGCAGAAAATTGCTTGGAGCGTTTGAAGGTGTGACAGTTTCGGGTATCAGAGCTGTGTTTGGTACACATTTCAAGTGTATTTGTTGGATAATAAACTAGTATTTTTTTTCCCTCTAAAGCTATTTTCCTGTAATCAAGTAAGTGGCGTATTATTTTTCAGAATATTGCATTAGAAATGAGTTATAATGGCATGATGATCGACAAAGAACTACCAGGAACGTTTGATCAACTTGAGGAGTATGGTGATCTTGGTGATATAATCATCAATTTCAGTACAGATGGCATTGATATTCCTCTTGTTTCGGAAGATAAAGGCAGGCTAGACCTACTTGAAGGAAGAACATCAGATTAGTTTAAAGAATTTGACGAAAGGGTGGGTGCAGTCGAGGACAAGGTGTCTGATGCAACCTTGTTGAATTGTGAAACCAATGCTGAAGTGACTGAATTGAAGGTGCAATTAAGTGACATAAATACCATACTAACAAGCCATGCGAAGAAAATGTCAGAGGAAGTTGCAGGCATTCGCGGGTTAATCAGTAACGACATGTTTGTAGGGGCAAACGTGCATGAAGAAAGCTCTATTCGAGTCTCCGAGCCAAGAATTTAGGCGGGTTCCAGAAATGCTAGAGAAATTGAGATTTTCTTGTATGACGTTGAGGCATACTTTGAGGCGAATGAAACTGGGGAAGAACAAAAAGTAACTCTCGCAGGCAATTACCTTGGTGGTGATGCAAAGGTTTGGTAGAGAACTATGCAGCAAGAAGATGAAGCTGCTGGTTATGCCAATCCTCTGTCATGGAATGACATGAAAGATGGACTGAGATGTCAGTTCTGGACAAGCAATGGAGCTTGATATGCAAGAGAAAGTTTACGTAGGCTAAAAATGACGAGTACACCACATGACTATGCTGAAAACTTCCTTGCATTGGTACACGAAGTACGTGGCATGAGTGAAGATGATCAGATGTTCCAATTTCTGGCTGGCACAAGTTCAAGTATGATTGCTGAACTTAAGAAGCGCAAAATCTAGAGTATCCAGATGGCTATTCAAGCGTTAAGAGGGCTTACTAGTTGCACAATGACTGAAGATATGCAAAGCTGTGAAGGTAAGTCCAAAGGAAAAGAAAAATCTGTAGGCAGCAAGCGTAAGTATGAACCAAAGGAAGATGAATTATTCCCTTCAGCCCGGAAGTATAGGGGATGTTTCATTTGCAAATGTTTACATTTCTCAAGAAGTTGTCCACTCAAGGCGCAACTCAATGTATTAGTTGGGGATGACTATGGGAGTCATTCTAGCAAGACTCGTGAAGGCCGAAGTGAGGGCTCAAGGAAGAGACCATGCAGCGAAGTTTTTGCTCACTTCGACAAAGGTAAAAACTAAGATAAGAACAAGAGTAAGTGTTGTTGTCTCCATTGGCGACACTTTAATGCCAAAATAAGAGTGTTTTTGGCCTTGTTTTATGTATCTTTAGTTATTGTTGTTGCAAACTCTGTGTGTAGAGTTTGGTTTTACAGACTTTTATTTGAGTCTTCAAGTTTGTACATACTTTGCTTTGGTGTAAGCAAGTTGCTTTGTTAATGAAGTTTTAGCTTTCCAAAAGTGATCAAGTGGATGATCAATCATGTAATGGTACATGGTCTTGTTATGTAAGAGCAGTAATGAATGAGGGTGTTTTCGTTTATAAAGTCTTGCCTCTTTATTTACGATGTAAATCTAGTTCATGGGGAGATGATGCAAGTAGCATACTTAGCCTAACGTATGCAATATCAAGACAAGTTGAAAGCTAATAAGAAAATCATAGGACAGGGATCCTAGTTGATGTAAAAGTGATGTTGTTGTTTGGGGATTGCAAAATGGCACGATGGCAGATGGGCAGCGACAGCGCAAGCAATACATCAAGTAAGAAATAACGTCATCAGCAAGCATGAGTTGGGTAGAACTCATGGCCTTAGAGAAAGACATACACACTTTCCATGCAAAAATAAATGCAGTTCAAAGGAGTATTTGGAGACATATTGGATTTGAAGGCATATCAAATGGATATCTAAAGGGTTAGCTAATGATATATCGAAAGAGATAGTTAGACACGGTTTTAAATGGGCTGTGCAACTCAATAGTTTTGTTGCATGGAAGTTAAGCAAAGAAAACTCACCATTTTAGTGCAGGTATGCAAGATGGCATAAGTATAGAGTTTATACTTGGTGGCCACATTCAGAGAAATGAGTTCTTGAATGGTGCTTGCATAATCTGAGTTTTGCGAGGCATGAAGTGTTGAATTCGGGTGTCTAATACAAAGAGAACCCCTATTCACTTTGTGACGTGCTTAATGAGGAGTGCGGAGAACAACAGTTCAACGGATAAGTTTCCTAACAAAATTGATTGAAAAATGAAGCCAGGTCGTTTATAAGTCTTTATCACATTGAGTGAGATGCAAGAGAAAAAGTTGGGAAGCGATGGCAATGATCATGGTGATCAGATTGAGAAGAATCATTACTTGTGTACACTTAGGCGCAAATGATTCAAGTGAAATTCAAGCCTAATCTAGGGAGTTGTCAAGAAGAATTTCCAGTTAGAATTTGGGTGTTGATATTCGATTTTATTTGAAGTTGAAGCGTAGGCCAACGTGACAACAACAGTACAAGTCAGTAGGATCAATGGCAAGGCAGTAAGCTAAGTGATGGCATTAGGTACTAAGGATAAATTTTTTGGAAAGAACGAGGTCCAAACAAGTTTGTTAAATTCTTAGAATGGCTCAGAAGGGTACAAGGCCGAAGAATAAGTATAACGAGTATACTTTATTGCGTTCAATGAGGGCGTTGAACGGATTAGGTGGGGGAGGTCCATGACATGGCTTCAAGTGTCGAATAATGATTACGCATCACAGTGTTGCAGGTCAATCCAGAAGCCCGTCATAATGGCGCAATTGCAAAGCCATAATTGCGGTATTACTGTATATACTGTTAAAGTGCTGAGAATGGAATAAACTCACAGGGCCAATGTAGTGCAAGTGCAGCAAAACATTGTAAAAACATTTGGCTAAGGAATGAAGCTTATTAGCCGACACAATATGGCTTCATTGAGGAGAAGGCAAGACGAGGCCAAATTGATAGATGCAACATGCGATGTTGGCATCAAGCCATGTCCGTGGAATTGAGTTGGACCAAACTCAAGGATGATGCAAGGAGAGTGAAATAGACTAAGAGTTATTCTATGGCATTATTTCAAGGCTGGACAAAGCTTGGAAAATGCAAACAAGTTAGTAATGCAAGAGTTGCATTGCTGTTGTCAAGCTAATTGGCGTAGTGAAACATATATGACGCATGAGTAACTAGAGTGAGCTTAAGGAGTTGGCATCAACAAGTAAAGCTTAACGAATATTTGTGCATGAATTTAGAATAATAAGCATGCAGGGCTAAAAAGGATGAACGTTGGCGCAAGGAAGAATCCAGTAGGCCAATACAAGTGGCGCAATACGTCTCAAGTGACAGTTACAAGTTGGTTATGAGATTCACAAGCATGCCAATGACATGTGATGAAGTAAAACGGTTATAAAAGAGTTTATAAACGTGGGAGAAAGAGTTCTAACTGTTAGAGAATAGATGTTGGATGATTGGCGCAAGTTAAAGGAGAACTGGCCAGTTGGCACAGTTATTGGCGGTTACAGAACTGCTCTATGGGACAGATGGCTGTACCATGCGTGTACAACGGTTGTGCACGATTTGTCCAAGCAAATCTGCTATATAAATAGTCCTAAGGCATGAGAAATTCGACAGCCTAGCCTGTGTGAGAGTAAGCTAACATATGTGAGAGTGAAGTTGCATATGTGAGTGAATATGAGAGTTTTTGTAAGACTTAGACTTGGTTTAAGGGTGAACAAGTATGTGTAAGTCCCCCATGTGGGAAAGTTTTGTATTTATTCTCTTTGATGTAATAAAAAGAGTTGATTATGTCATATTCTAAGTGTTCTTGGTTGGCTGATTATTGTTGGTAAAGTATGGCAAAGATTGAATGTATTATGGGGTGCATTTGATGAGTTTAGAGAAGTGAAATAAGGCTGTAAAGACTTCTGCCGATTGACCTGATTAGTTGGTTATTTTCAAAGGTGCAAACTTATAAGGCTGAAGTGCAAGTGGGTGAAGCTTTATTCACGGAACCATTGTGCTGCCGGGTTATACTTTCGCAGAAAATTGCTTGGAGCATTTGAAGGTGTGACACATGGCATGGTGGCGTGGCCAAACTTAGGTTTTCGGGCCAAAGGTTACCATATGTTGTCTGGTAACCTTGGATGGCTAGGATTTGCACCTAAGATTGAAGGGAAACCATTGATTGTTGCATTCCTTCACTTGGGTAGTTGTGTAGGGAAGGCCAGCATAGTGGCGCGGCTATATTGGCATGCCGTTGGCATGGCATGATGGCGCGGCTAGGTTGGCATGGCATGGTTGCGCAGCCAAACTTAGGTTTTCGGGCCAAAGGTATGTGTTCTCTGGTAACCATGGATGGCTAGGATTTGCTCCTGAGATTGAAGGGAAACCGTTGATTGTTGCACGCCTTCACTTGGGTAGCCATGTAGGGAAGGCCATCATGGTGGCGGGGCTAGATTGCCATGTCGTTGGCATGGCATGATGGCGCGGCTAGGTTGGCATGACATTGTCATGGCATGGTGGCGTGGCCAAACTTAGGTTTTCGGGCCAAAGGTTACCATGTGTTGTCGGATAACCTTGGATGGCTAGGATTTGCTTCTGAGATTGAAGGGAAACCGTTAATTGTTGCACGCCTTCACTTGGGTAGCCGTGTAGGGAAGGCCAGCATGGTGTCGCGGCTAGATTGGCATGACGTTGGCATGGCATGATAGCGCGGCTAGGTTGGCATGCCATTGGCATGGCATGGTGGCGCGGCTAAACTTAGGTTTTCGGGCCAAAGGTTACCATGTGTTGTCTGATAACCTTGGATAACTAGGATTTTCTCATGAGATTGAAGGGCAACCGTTGATTGTTGCACGCCTTCGCTTTGGTAGCCGCGTAGGGAAAGCCAGAATGGTGGCGCGGCTAGGGCCAAGGCAGGGGGCGTTTGGCTTGGAATGTGGGGCCAAGGGTTTGCCATGGGCGCATGGCGCGGCTAGCTTGTCTGGGTACGGTTTGGCTTGGAATGTGGGGCCAAGGGTTTTCCATGGGCGTATGGCGCGGCTAGCTTGGATAGGTGCGGTTTGGCTTGGCATATGGGGCCAAGGGTTTGCCATGGGCGCATGGCGCAGATAGCTTGGCTGTGTGCGGTTTAGCTTTGCATGTGGGGCCAAGGGTTTGGCATGACCAAGTTAGGTTCGTGATCAAGCTAGGGTTTCGGGCTAAAGGTCGTTTGGTAACCTTGGACGAATAGGATTTGCTCCTGAGATTGAAGGGCGACCGTTGTTTGTCGCACGCCTTCGTTTTGGTAGCCGTATAAGGAAGGCCAACATGGTGGCGCGGCTAGGTTGGCATGGGGCCATGGAAAGGTAGGTGTGGCTGGCATGGTTTGCCATTGACACAGGGGTGCGGCTAGCATTGTCGGCATGCCTTGGCGCAGTAGGTGTAGCTGGCATGGTTTGTCATTGGCACAGGGGTGCGGCTAGCATGGTCGGCAATGGTTTTGGGTTAGTTTGATGTATTTCTCTGAGATCAGGAAAACCCATTCGGAAAAAGATGTATTTTTTTTTTTTGAAAGTGCAATTCCGGAGAAGAATACAAACGGTGTATTCATCTTGGGTAAATACATATATCAAGAGAAACTGTCGAGGGAAATACTAAAGGGAGAGTGGATGGAAAAGTACAGCATTTTAGGGATGGGAAAGCGTGAGCCATCGCTAGTGGACTATCACGCCTTCCGGCTTGTCTGTGTTGATGAGCTTGCAGTATCCTCCTAAAAGAACGTCTGCCACCAGATACAGCTCGTCTTATCTTTCATCAGGAGAACCAATTTGAACATCTATTTTTACCGTCATCTTCCCAACTTGGAACGAGTTTACCTTAACCACTATATATCCGATTGAAAATGGGTTCAGGCGTTGTGTAACCGTTTGAATCTTGGCCTCTTCAGTCTCGGTGGGTGCTTCTAAGTTTATTGCAAAGTGTTTGAATGGCCCAGCACTCCATTCACATATCTTGACAGTGTTTGTGCCAGTAATTGCGCTGAGTCACCATGACGGAATAGGGGAAGAAATGACTGGTCGTAGAGAAGATCTTTCGGCCAGACTTACTTGAGTTTGGAATCCGTGAGTTAGTGCCAATAGGTCTTCTCCTGGCGTCCGGGTTTCTTCAATAACTCGTCGATGCAGAATCAAGTGGGACGGTTTGTTGGAGATTCTTTCAGGCGTTTACATTGGTAGAGGGGATGTTCCCAATTTTTCCTTGTTGTCGAGCACCCATAAGTTCCCCAATGTCATGTCGTAACCCAGCTCTTTGAAAATATGGAATATGTTATGCGTTATAGCATCTCCTGTCTTGACCTCGAGGTTGATGTAGCCATGCGCGTTCAAGGCTTCTCCTCCTAGGTTCTCAATTACATATGGGGAATGGGTAGCGTCTTGTTTCGTAAATCCCGCAGCTTTTAGTGTCTTGAAAGTAATAATGTTGAAGTCCGAGGCCGCATCGATGAGCGTGTTATCGAATTCAATATCTCTTAAATGGGATGTGGTCAGCAATCCCCAGTTTCCCCTTTCGATTCCGCCCGTTGGGAAAGCTAGGGCTCTTGGCGCGGTTTCCATGAAGGGAAAAAGTCGTTTTCCTGACACAACGCGATTGAGAGCCGCGGAAATATCTTGGCGCTGCACCTTGGAAAGGTGGATAATTTCGCATACATGCTGCATCATGGATTGTACAGTCTCGTACACGGAGTCCACAGAGGCCCCATAATTCCTTACTGGAAGTGGGTCTCGATGTACTCCCTCATTTCCTAGTTGGAGCTCCCCTGCTTCTACTTCTATTTGAAGATATGCTTCAGTCTATTGCAATCACTGGTTGGGTGGTGAACAAATTCTGCGGTAGTGGAAGTATTTGGGGTTTGTCATTTCGTCCTCAGTCGGTGGGCATCTGGGAGGCGGAAGTATGATAATGTCATCTTGAATCCATGATTCTAAGAGATCAATCACCTCCTCGATGGTAAACGGGAAATCCGGGATATTCCTTTCGGTTTCGTGATGACGCATGGGAGCTTTAGCGGCGGCCTTCCGTGATGGAGTTGCCCGTTGTGCCGGTGCTTCACGTTTAGGTTGATGATCTGCAGCTGGGGCCTTCCTTTTCCCTCTCTCGGTTACTACATTCACTTAGGAGGGGCCAGCGTTAAATTGCTTGCTGACAAGGCGCCTATTCCCGCTAGTTTCGCGCATGTCTTCGGTTCGATTCGGTCTAGCTCTCTTCAATAATATTGGTTCTATCGTTGCGGATCGTCTGGAAGATTTATGTAGTTCGGAGAATGTCCGGAAACGCAATTTCTCTAGCAAGGCGCGGTAAATAGCAGCCATACCATTGATGCACGTGTTCACCTTCTGTTGTTCGGTCACGTTTGGGTCATTATTGTCTAGTGCTTGAACCCTGAATCTCTTAACAAAATCATTCGGATGTTTGTTGTCCCGCTGGTACATTCTTCCTAGGTCTGAGAAAGTAACTTGTTCAGACACGAAGAAGTACTTCTTGTAAAATTCGGTAACCATGCTACTCCAATTGTGGATACTGTTTGACGGAATGATGTTGTACCATGTATACACCCTTCCGGTAAGTGATTTTGAAAACTCCCTTAGACGAAGAATGTGATTGTATTCATCCTCGCCTAGGGACTCCAAAAAGCGGGATACATGATCACGTGCATTTCCGGTGTCATCGTACAGGGTGAATTGAGGAGAGGAGTACCCTCTTGGAAGAGAGATTCTTTGTATTTCGGATGGGTAAGGAGGTTGATGCTGATACATGTATACTTCATCATCCTTGACTCGGTTGAGAAGAAGTTGCTCCAGATCCTCTCGCGTAACGAAGTTGGACGGCTGGCTTCTTTCCAATGGGGTTCTAGCACGAATCTCCTCGTCTGCAGAGACATGTTCCGCCGAGGTGCTAGCGTCGGGGGTTTTGGAGACGTTTCTAAACGGCTCTGGGGGGGCGTGACTCACGTGGTAGCCGCTCTGTTAGGGCCCTGAGAAAGGTGAGTACTTCTTTCTGTGTTAAAACCATATCGGTCAGGGCTCTAGCGAGAACTTTCTGTCGTTCCATCAAATCAGCGATGGTGACATAGGGTCGGCTTCCTCTGGTTCCTCCGGTTTCTCGTCCCGTCGGTGGGGTAATTGGAGTCTTAGTGGTGGTTGGAGGTGCCATGCTTGACGAAGCGTTAGGAGCGGTAGCGGCGGCCCGCTGGGTGACCGGTGTTGTTGAAGGGTAGCTAGTGATTAGTAGGTTGTGCAGGGACATTAGAGGCGGCGGCAGCTATGGCCCTAGTGATTGGCGGTGTTACACTAGAAGGAGTGTTTTCGGTGTTACCATGGTCATTAGGTGACACAACGATGTTGTTGGAAGTAACGTTAACACTAGGGATGTGTTCTGTGTTGGAGTTCTCGGCAACTGATCCAGATTTGAGTTCTACCATGTTGGGATCAGCGTTATAAAAATGGAATCAGAAATCGAAAGCTGACATTGTAACCGATAGATCAATCTCCAACTGTGGTCGCCAATTGTTTGAGGATGAAAACAGTCTCTGCCGATTTCGGTAATTTCGGGGTGTGTGGGTGAGAAAAAATTTAAACCCTAAACAATGTACTGCAAGGGAGTACTTTAGATTCGAGAGATCAATCTATACAAATCCAGCCTAAACCAAGAAATGGCAGTTCCGGACTTGCTTCGGTCACAAAGTGGAGGAGAATAGGTTGGTTTTGGGGAGGTAATCAAGGAAAGTGATGAGACCAGAATAGTTGATTCTGGAAGAGTAGTTTTGTTACTACGACTTGTATCAGAAAAAGTGGGAAGGCTAACAAGTGGTAAGCTAGAAAATATTTTCCGAGTGTTGTATATTCCCGAATGAACTTGTCGTTCTGTGGAAATAGGTAAGACCTATTTATACAAGTCGAAGTAAAACGTACCCTGGTCTCATTAAGGAATGGAAAAATAGGTAAGTAAATGGGAGGAGGTGGTAACCGTATTCATGGAATTGATATTCCATAAAACCGTTAACGCATGGAATTGATGTTCCATAAAATCGTTAACGCATGGAATTGATGTCCCAGAGCGTTTCACCATTAACTCCCTGTATTTACTAACCGTCTAACCCTTATAACACTTCTTTATGATGGGCGTAGTGTACGCCGCAAGCTGTAAACCGCAAAACCAATACAAAAAGAGGATCCCCCAGTTTGTGATATGTGTATGATGTCTCGAATGTTTTTGTGGAAAACATGTAGCATATTGTTGTTGCCTTGCAAGTCGAGTTTGGAAGACTTGGTAGCTTGGTGACCTTTAACGGTCGAGATTTTTCATCTTAAGAGGAAAGGTAGTCGTTGATCGTCGCACGCCTTCGTTCGTTGGTGGCTGCATAGGGAAAGCCAGCATGGTGGCGCGACTAGGTTGGCATGCCAGTGGCATGGCATGGTGGCGCGACTAGGTTGGCATGCCAGTGGCATGGCATGGTGGCGTGGCCAAACTTAGGTTTTCAGGCCAAAGGTTACCATGTGTTGTCTGGTAACCTTGGATGGCTAGGATTTTCTCTTGAGATTAAAGGGCAACCGTTGATTGTTGCACTCCTTCACTTGGGTAGCCGTGTAGGGAAGGCCAGCATGGTGGCGCGGCTAGATTGGCATGTCGTTGGCATGGCATGATGGCGCGTCTAGGTTGGCATGCCATTGGCATGGCATGGTGGCGCTGCCAAACTTAGGTTTTCGGGCCAAAGGTTACCATATGTTATCTGGTAACCTTGGATGGCTAGGATTTTCTCATGAGATTAAAGGGAAACCGTTGATTGTTGCACGCCTTCACTTGGGTAGCCGGTTAGGGAAGGCCAGCATGATGGCGCGGCTAGATTGGCATGACATGATGGCGCGGCTAGGTTGGCATGCCATTGGCATAGCATGGTGGCGCGACCAAACTTAGGATTTCGAGCCAAAGGTTACCATGTGTTGTCTGGGAACTTTGGATGGAAAGGATTTGCTACTGAGATTGAAGGGCAATCGTTGATTATTGCACGCCTTCACTTTAGGTATCCGCATAGGGAAGGCCAGCATGGTGGCACGGCTAGGGCCAAGGCAGGGGGCGTTTGGCATGGCATGTGGGGCCAAGGGTTTTCCATGGGCGCATGGCACGGCTAGCTTGGCTGGGTGCGGTTTGGCTTGGCATGTGGGGCCAAGGGTTTGCCATCGGCGTATGGCGCGGCTAGCTTGGCTAGGTGCGGTTTGGTTTGGCATGTGGGGCCAAGGGTTTGCCATGGGCGCATGGCGTGGCTAGCTTGGCTGGGTGCGGGTTGGCTTGGCTGGGTGTGGGTTGGTTCGTGATCAAGATAGGATTTCGGGCTAAAGGTCGTTTGGTAACCTTGGACGACTAGGATTTTCTCCTGGGATTGAAGGGAGACCGTTGGTTGTCGTACGCCTTCGTTTTGGTAGCCGCATAAGGAAGACCAGCATGGTGGCGCGGCTAGGTTGGCATGGGGATAGGCAAGGTGCGTTTGGCATGGCACAGTAGGTGTGGCTAGCATGGTTTTCCATTGGCACATGGGTGCGGCTAGCATGGTCGGCATGCCTTGGCGCGGTAGTTGTGGCTGGCATGGTTTTCCATTGGCACACATGGGAATTAGGGTTTGGTTTGTCGTAACCCTAATTAGTATTGAAAGAAAAAAGATACCCCGGTAATTTTTTCATAGACACATTAAAGGTTTCAATAAATGCGCCTTGTAAGAGATTATTACTTAAATGCTGCGACGTCACTGTCTGACTAGGGTTTAGGGTTTTTCGATTTTTACCCTAAGCTAAAAACCACTATCAACAGTAGGCAACTGCGATAAGTTGGAACATTGGCGGTCCAATACTTTGTCTCTCATATTATCTAGTTGTGAGATGATTTCGGCACTTTGACCTCTCATATTATTGTAAGCTCGATAGATCGAAGCAAGAGATTATTGTGTCCAGACTTGATGAGGCAAGTTGCATGCCATCCAGTGGATGCTCATACTTCCTATCAAGCCGTTCGACTTAGGCATGTACCATTGGCGCATTGGGCATGGCCTCGGAGGTAAGTTACATCGATATGCAAGATAACGGATCTTGCATAAGCCTAAGGAGAGTACGGCATGAGCTTGATTGATGCACCCTTGGCACGAGCAAGAAAAGTGCATGCTCTCAATAATTCCGAAGCTTAGTGAAGAGGAAGTGCGATGGTTTCTCAGCTAGATAAGAAATTCAATGATGAATTTCCTACATTGAGGCAAGGCACTCGGAAGCCAGAGATGCATGTAAGGTGCATTGGTCATAGCCTTCAAGTCTTTAAAACCTTTGGAGAACAAGGGTAATTTTGGAACGGTGTGGAAGCTAAGTTAGCTACATCATTCACCACGAGCATGCCTGCAAGGGCAGATGATCGTGTGTTTTCCTATCTTTGAAGCCCCGATCATAGCTTCATCATGGCGCATCAGGGGAGTTATGGCCTGCGCCCCCATGCATAATTCTCCGGTCCGTCACAGTTGGTATCAGAGCAAGTTCTGAGATAAATCTAGGGACTGTGCGTAATGGACTCATTAGCGAGTATTTCCATAAAGGAAATTCTAAGTTTGTTGGTAGGCCAACTTATTTGCAAGTTGGTAGCACAGGCCAATATTTGTGCATAAAGTATAGACTTTGCTCAGTACTATGCCACTGCTTGGCCTAACTTAGGCCCTTGACCACCAGAGACTGTCTGGGACAGTTAGATGGTATCCATCCTACTGTGTCATTTGGGTTGATCACCTCGCACTCGTTCATTGGACGGAGTGTGATGTCATTACTAACGTTTGACAAAACATGCGGACATGCCGTCTGGGGCTATAAGTTAGTATTCTATGGGAGTAAACAGTTGGGGACGGTGAATGGCCGGTGAATCCAACTACTCGGGCACTGGGCCATACAGTACTGCAGAAAGAATGACTTTTTATGTTGGATTTTGCCAAAATCTTGGAAAACGGCCTTGTGAGATTTGAGGATTCCTGATTGTTTGGTATGGTACGAGTACTTGAGGAATCCGAACCCTAGTTTGTTTTGAATTACGGGGACAAAATCCTTTAAAGGGTGTAATAATGTAACACCCACACTTTTAGCATGGCGCATGCTAAAAGATGTGCTATGGCCAGAGATGAAGCTTCGTTCAAAGCTTCTGTTGCTTGGTAAAAGGTAAATTGGCATAAAGCCAATATCGTGCGAAAATGGCGCATTATGTTTGGTATTTGGCGAAGGGCCAAATCTCGCATCAAATGATACATTAGGCTGGTTGGGTAAATAGCCTTGAGCTTGCAGCGTAATCATCGCGTAGTACGAAGACTATTGGCTTAGAGCCAATATCGCAGAATCATTGTGCATCATGCTAGAGAGGGTTGGCCTAATGAGTTGCACAATCATTGCAGATGAATAGTGAAGCAAGCATGTCAATTTGCTCCATATTCTAACTTTTAGAAATGTCATTAAAACATATATAGCCGGACCATTCACCAAGTAAGATTCATAGCTTAGCCGGAAGAGTATAAATGATGTCTAAGTCTCATTTATAGCTCTGCAACGTTGCCAATAGGGCATATGATGCGAAGGCATCACTATTCCACACCGCGAACCCGATGATGCATAATCATTGTGCATCTTGACGGAATGGCCTATACGGACCAGGCCATTACCATTATTTCAAGGAGACCTTGCAAACGAGTTGGTTTAAGTTGTTGTCCCTTTGAGGATGAACTACAGTCTGTACTTGATCCTTTTAGAGTAGGGAAGGTTACGTAGGAAGCCGCAATGAGTTGCAGCATTTCCGGTCCAGCACTTTGTCGCTCGTATCATCTAATTGTGATATGATTGCGATATTTTGGCCCATCATATCATCTAAGCTCGGTGGCTCAATGCAAGAGATGATTATGGCCAGACTTTATGAGGCAAGTTGCATGCCAGCTATAGATGATCATACTTCCTATCAAGCCGTTCGACTTAGGCATGTACCAATGGCGCATTAGGCATGGCCTCTGAGGTAAGCTAAGTTAGTTGCATCATGTTCCAGGAGCATGCTTGCAAGGGAAAATGGACGTGCATTTTCCTAACTCTAAGGCCCGGATCATAGCATCATCATGGCGCATTGGGGGAGATATGGCATGCGCGCCCAGGCGTGCCAGGCATAATTTCCCTGTCCATCACAGTAATCTATGACGAACTTTTAGCATAATCCTAAGGAGAGTACGTCATGAGCCTGATTAATGCACCCTTGGCACGAGCAAGACAAGTGCATGCTCTCAGCAATGTCGCAGCTTAGTGAAGAGGAAGTGCGACAGTTTCTCAACTAGATAGGAAATTCAGTGATGAATTTCCTACGTTGAGGTAAGGCACTCAGAAGCCAGAGATGCATGTAAGGTACATTGGCCATAGCCTTCAAGGCTTTAAACCCTTTGCAGAATAAGGGTAAGTTTTGAACCGTGTGGAAGCTAAGTTAGCTGCATCACGCACCACGAGCATGCCTGCAAGGGAGGATGATAGTGCGTTTGCCTAGAAGCCCATATTGTAGCTTCATCATGGCACATCGGGGGAGTTATGGCCTGCGCGCCCAGGCTCCCCGGGCGTAATTCTCTGGTCCGTCACAAAAGGCCTACTACAATCTATGCAGAGTGCGGATGAACTAGGACTACAAAGTGTTTGTTTCAAGATGGATGCAAAATTGTTGATCAATGCAGTAAACTAAGATTTCCAAATAGCAGAATGGGAGAATCAAGTTTTGATTTTATAGATTAAATATATTCTAGATGATCAACCTTCATGGCTTTGCAAGTTTATAAGTAGAAAATAAATAATCTAACTGATATATTCGCTAGGCACGTTAGACGTCATAGAATTTCACAAGTTTGGTATCCACATCCTCCACCTTTCATTGCATCTACAAATTTTGGAGGATGCAGAAAACATTGTTATCAAATCTTAGTAACATAATAATCTCAGTTTAGTATCAAGAAAAACTCAGTTTAGTATAAAAAAAAAAACCAATGTAATGATCTATATGCACTAAACTTTCGGACACCATTAATATACGATATTTTAAAATCATTTGTGACACATGTATGAGATCAGAGATAGATTTAAGAGGGTTAAAAAAGGTTCCAGCTCAGTTCGTTAAAAAAACTCATTCTAAAACTGTAACATCTAGCATTTTTCGCATAGTGCATGCTCAAAGATGCGCCATGGCCTGAGACGAAGCTTCATCTCAAGATTTCTTTGCGTGTTAATAGGAACATAGACCTAGCCAATATGGCGCCATGTATGGCGCAAAATGACGCATTATGTTGGTCATATTGGCCAAGGGACAATATTGCACCATCATGGTGCATTACATGGGTAATATCGGCCTATAGCAAATAACGCGCCACTATGGTGCAACACATAAGCTATACTATCCAAGGGCCAATGTTGCACCATCATGGTGCATCAGGCCAGTTGGGAAGAAGGCCTTGAGAAAAGTAGCACATTAGAATGTCATTGCATATGGCTAATATCGCAGCACAATGGTGCATCAGGCCAGAGCAGGCTGTCCGGGATAACATTGCACTATCATAACGCAATACTAAAGCACGCCTATAGGCCATAACAGAAACACAACCATCATAGCCGGTTATTCATATATATATGACGAAAGCCATGAATAGTGAAATAAACATGTCAAAGTGATCCCCCAACTTTGATTTGTAGAAATGTCAATACAACATATGTAGGAAGGGGTAGTTAGTTGAAGATGCATATAACAAAGATGTGCCTAAAGCTTCATAGCTTAGCCAATATGATGCTGAAACATCATTTTGGCGTGTGGCTTGGTCAAGAGAGCTTTATGATGCTTAGGCATCAAAGTTGCGGCCTTGGAAACTAATATTGCGCTACCATGGTGCAACAATATGGATGGCTAATGATGTACATTCTTGCGTATCATTTGCAAGGGTCACTTTTGGCCTACACGGACTAGGCCAATATTATTTTGCCACTGCCTTGCAATATGAGTTGGATTAAGTTGCTTGCTCCTTCGATAATGAACTGCATGCAGTACTTGATACCTCTTTCATATGATACATAGGCACCAATAATTGATGGTCCATTACGTTGTCGCTCGTATAATTTAATTGCGTGGTGTTGCAACACTATGATAATTCATATCATCTGGCTCGACAAGGTGATGCAAGAGATGATTGTTTCCATACTTATGAGGCAAGTTGCATTCCATTCATTGGATACTCATACTTTACATCACCTTCCACGTATATGCTAACGAGAGCGATATTTTGCTCTTTCGGGGTTCTGGCGACCTTAAATTACCGATCCATGCCCGAGATGAAATTCTCCAATGCCTTCGCATCTCTTGTGCTAGAAAATTTCCTAGGTTCAAGGACTTTAATCTTGGTAAAGTCTCCACTACTATTACTACCAGCAATAGCCTGATCCGTACCCATCATACCCACCATTCTCCTTATGACTCCTAACTCCCCAGTTAGTTCCTTCATCTAGTCTGTGAGCATGGTCTTAACATCATTGATTTGGCCTTCCATATCAGCATGCTTCTTTGTCGTAGCCTGGAAATATTGTTGATAAAAACGCAGGGGTATGAAGTACACGACCAACTTTTTCATTCGGCAACTTGTATGAACAAAACTTAAAACAATTGCAAGTAGACAAACTAAATGATCCTTGACAATATGTATATATAGTTTATATCTCCAAGTCTTCTCAATCAGTATGTATATATAGACATCCGTGAACCTGATTGTTAAGAAAAATACTTGGATGATCTAAAAAATCAATATCAAATATCAATCTAGTCGTATCCAAATAATTCAATCGGGATTCTGCCAAGTAATATTGTTATCTATCTTTCAAGATACGAAATGTACAAGAAACGAGTCTCATAGTCATAATCGATCATAATTAGAAGGAAGTATCTACTAAGATTGAATAAGTACAATTTGTATAAATCCAATTATAGCGATAAACAATATAATACGGAAAAGGAAATACACAAGACACTAGAAATTTTGTTAACGAGGAAACTACAACTGCAGAAAAACCCAGGGCCTTATCCAGATTTGAACACCAAGTTGTATTAAGCCGCTACAAACACTAGTATACTATCAGATCATACTGGAATGTAGTTGACACCGAACGCTACTGACACTAGCATACTATCAGACATCAGACTGGAATGTAATTGAGACTGAATCGACCCTCCAAGCGATTCAGTTATAGTCACGCTCCTTATGTCTCTTGAACCTCACAAGGATCTATGCAATTGATTCCCTTATATGATGTCATTTACATCCTAAGAGTTGCTTCAGCCGAAGTGAAGACTTTTGATACCAATCTGCCTCTAACAGATAAGTCTATTTGATTTCTGTTTATATCAAAGATCAACGTGAGGAAATATGATTGCAATAAACAAAGCTAGCAAACCTCACAAACCCGGAACTTACGACTCCCGAAGAGCATCCTAGGTTCTTAACCACCTCTCAAGAACAATCTTCAAAACACAATTAAGCTCAGTTTTCAGATATTTATCTCGAGGAATCACAAAGTCTGAAACGAATAGAACTTTGGGATTACTATTTATCTTGCCTAAAAGAGATTATGAAAACCTCGTGTAAGAGCATTGATCGGTTTATTTACTAGAGTCAACTTCGTATAGGTTAGATAGAAAGTTACTAGGATATGAGACTTACAAGTATTGCATGAAGAATTTGAAGAATGTGAAGAAGTAAAGAACTACAACGACGACATCATCCTTCCTCTTGAGGTTAGTAATATTTGACTTGAACTGTTTCATTCCTAACGTATCTTTCAAGTCATGCATATTGAAAACATAACTGCAAATCTGTGAATGATTATACTCTAGTTAGACATAGTATTAAGTAATTACAATACGAAGTATAACGTCTATCTTTTGAACTTCGTATATAAGACATCGACATAATAGTATGAATGCTATTATGATTATGTATGGGTATGGGTGAAGATTTCGTCCTAAGAAACAATGTTTTGCATTCGTTTAAAGGAAGTACAATTCATAAACTTGTTTTATGAATCGAAAGGGAAATCGCTAGGCTTATTGGTATTGTTATTCATTGCAAATCTTTGGATTACCTATATGTGTGTTTAGTATATGATGTAGTTTTAAGTTATGGTAAGTAAAGATTCGTTGCTCGGACTATTTTGAAGGTTTGGTTTAAGATTAACTAAAGAAAAATATCAAGACAAATTAATTAAAGTTTGATTTTTGTTTACCAAGGAGAGAAAATTCTAGGGTTTTGGATTCCACTACTTCCAATATTTGTAAACTCAATAATAGTTCCTTTGACAAAATACTCATATTTTACTCAAAACAGTTTCGAACCCAATCTCATGCTTTGGAAGATAAAACGTTACAAGCTCTCTTTTTTTTATGACTTTCGTCGCTATACTAAAGCCTAATCCTCCTTCGCTTATAAAAGAACGGTAGAAACTACCCAAAATAATTATTATGAAGCATGTAAAGAAGAGAGAATTTTTAGACAAATTAAAACACAATTTTGGAGTATTTTTGTCAAGGAAAACAATTACTAAAATTCACTCATCGAAAATAGCTTCTTACAAAACCCTAGAAAAGAAATTTAGCTACTCATATAATCAAAATTGAAGAGAATTTCATTAATCATTGTATTCCAAAATATATAAATAAGCTTACAATGTTTCTGCAGTAAACGATATAAGCTTTCTGTTGTTGATAAATGATATCGAGTTTCTGCTGTTAATTAACGATACTGTTCTCTGTCGTTGAAGAACAATAGCT